>CM035113.1:22452841-22748893 GCA_020205505.1 Panax japonicus | reverse complement strand
TTGGATCATTGATGTGATTGTATCATCAATAACAGTGGAATTCTCTACAAATTGGATTACTTTTAAATGTATATAACTTTATGCTTTCTTCTTAGAAAAGCTGAATTTATTTTTAATACACATATCCCCTACAACTGCATCTTTATGAAAAGCTCTCTACTTCATATTGCAATTATTGTAGATGTGGTCAGGTTTGTTACCATGGTACCATTTCCTTGTCAAAGCTTAACACCTAATCAACCTTTTCCCTAGAGTTACTAGTTATTGTTACCTAATCAAGCTTAATACATCCTGATTTTGTTATTGTACGCTTTATCATTATTGTGTGATTTATTTTAAAAAATTAATATGTTATTGGAATAAGGTTTGAATTAAAAATGATTATACAAGATGCTTTTACTTCAATCGAATTAATCTTGACATCAACATTATACTTACTTTTCCGGACATTCGGAGAGGACTTGATCTTGGTTTGGTATCTCCAGAAGTACTTCAAAATTTTTTTTGATCTGGAGTAATATCCTCTTATTTCAGAACTCACTCATCGTTTCCAGGTAAACTTGTTTTCTGTAAATCAAATATTATCCGTAAGACGAACATATGTTCATCTTTAAACCTTTTCCAGGTTAAATGTGTTTTTCAGAAGACATTATCTATCTTTCCCTCCGTTATTTTTGTTTAAGATGGAATATGTATATTATTTGGTAATAGAGATTATTTTAATAGATACTATATGCTGACCGTAGCTATCTTGATGCAGGGTTTCAGAGAAAGATTATTAGCAGATTCCAAGTTTCTACTTAGATTAGCCATGCATAGAAGAAGCTATATCGATAACAACAACGCTCTTATCACAGTATGGTAAGCGTTAAGAAAATTTCTTTTAAGAGATTGATTATGTTATTACAGACGCTACCAGGGGAATTGTTGTTCATTTCTTTACCGTATGGCTTCCTGCTACGACATTGTCGTTTCTTTCAATCGCTTGTGAGGCTAACGTACCTGATAGCATGGAAGCACTAAAGGGTCTTCTTGGCTCCATTCCTGATAATGCATCAGAAGAATCTAGCTGGGAAGGATTGGAATTTGTGTCATAAAGTTGCTTCAGTGCTCATTGGTGGCTTGAAGCTTGGTAATGTGGATGTTATTTCCAGCATTGGAGTTGTGGTTGCCTCCAATATCTAGTATGCAATGCGCAAAATACTTAATCTGGCCCTTGTCAATAGTCAAGTGAATAAAAGATCACCCATCTTCAAAGAAACAACAGTCTATGGAGCCTTTCTTGGAGCATCAGCCAATCTCTGGTATCAGGTAGAGAGCTAGTACTTTATGCTCAATGTAAGCTTCTATTTCCATGTAATATGGTTACCTTGGTTTTGAACCAGATCAATCATTGAAAACTCATGATAATACCTTCTCTTGTCATTCCTGTAAAGATGAAATAATACATTGTAATCATAGAATATTAACCGACGGGATCAACAACTTGTGGCACAGCTTCCATATTTGTGAGGTTTATGGGAACGTGGTTCACTGAACTAAGGTCAACTAATAAGAACATTTTTAAGGGAAATACTACAAAGATGAGCTTGATCAACTGTTGATGAGATGTTGATATAAAGCACTACCCAGTTTATTTTTGAAATGATTAAGCACCTTGATAGCTACTTTATTGATTTGTAGTTTTGTGCATGAGGTGTGACCGAACTACTTCATTTAGTCTATTCCATAAAGTGCTTGCAGTAATATAGTCCACCTTTTTCAGTCTTCTTCTTTTTGGATCCCCTTTCAAGTTCCAAGATAAGCCAGAGGTTTATCTTGCCATCTGTTATACTTGTCTGAGGTTACTTTTCTAGAGAGAAATGCGGCATAGTTTATTGATGCTAAATTATATGTCAATGGTCATAGCTACAATCTTGAACTGTTCTTGCAGTTAACTATTGGATGCATTTTGAAATTAACATTTTTGGTGCTTTTATCAATGTACTTGACTTTAACAATAATATCACTTGTAATGCAGGTTATTGCCGGAATAGTGGAACATTGAATTTCAGGCCAATTTTCAGATCAAACATTTTTCGTAAATATGTTATCTTTTATCGTCCGAACAGTCAACTCCTATTGGGGAACCCAAATTACATGCTTCTACTTACTAAATAACTTTTTCTGTTTTTTTCCTTGTTTCATTAATTCGATTTCTAGCAAAGATGATGGCGTGAAGAATTCAAGGCACACATATTATTACTAACTGTGAGATACATATATAAATACATACACATAAAAGCTTATATCTATATATATAACACCCATATATATGTATATATTATTCCATCTATAGCACAATTACTGGTCCTAAATTAGTTGCTGAGGTGATTGTAGTTTGTGTACTTGTTGAAGGGGAGAGAAAGAGGTATATAAAGTGTTTATGACCAATGTTTTCATGTTGTGCTAGATTGATAGGATTGGGCATTGATTAGTTGTAGCTTTAAACTTTCATCTTTTGGATAAAATAATATTATATCCAACTTTATGTCTATTATTTGTGCAGCAATGGATCGATCTTGTGCGGTATACTGGATTACAGGCTAAACAAGATGTGAACCCATCCTCTGACCAAACTCCAGATTTTTTCTAATTTGTTGCATTGGGTTGCAACACTCCAGAAGATGCCAATATTGATGAAATCAACAATCTGTGATATCTTAATTCTGCAGTCATTCTGTGTTCATATATCTCCCAGAAGGCTCTGTAAGGAGATCATTACATTTTACATGTTTTGTATGGTTTTCCTCTGGCTTAAAATTGTATTACATTCATATATATCTTCCAAAATTCTAGTGAGCATACAACGTAGGGACTAAATAATCTGATGAGGAAATAGATTAAAGTTTTATTTCTTCCACGTCTCTATGTCCATGGCAATTGATTAGTGAGCCACGGTTCTAGAATTGTCACTAGCAGCTTTTTTTTTGTTCTGTTAGTGTGGTCTTGTTGTTTCTTGAACGCTCTCTAAGCCTAAATTATGCTCTATTTATTGATGTTTAGTTTAATAATCTTTCGTGTATACTCACTTGACAGTGTGATTTACTTAATATGCCTGCTGTCGTCAACTGTGTATCAAATTGCATGTTATTTGTCCAGATTTAGTAATTTTGAGTTTGTCAAAATAAAAATCAAGGACCGTGTAAATAGGCATACAGAACTGCGTGCACAAGTGTAATAGAAGATTTAGTTTTTTTTTCGTATAATAGTTACTTCAAAGTTGGACACAGAGAGCATGTGTATCTTGTCATAGTTGTTGTAATCTTATACATGCAGATTGCACATGGTATACGTCTTGTGTATGTTTGTCAAAACTAGTCATGTACTTCATGTTATCTTGTTTAAGGCATTTATTTAGTCGTTGAAGGACTCTGGAATCTTTCTATATGCTCAACATTTAATAAATATTGTGGGTAGTCTGTTGGTTTAATAATATTAGGTACAATGTAGCAACTCTATTGTCTGTGTATTGATTTTGGCATTAAGTGCCTCTGGTGACATATTTGCTTCATTTTCCTGACTTGCTATTATTTTTAAATATGTGCCGGAAGACTGCTTCTACAACCTGCATTACAATATTGGGTATCAAATTTTCGTGTTACGTTTACGGAAGACAATGGACGAAATTATGAAGTGTACTCTCTCTCTCTCTATATATATGTAGATATTTACTTTGATTAAAAAACTGTGGTAGCTTTAGATAGTTAATTGTAAAGATAATGAATGATATATAGTGGATGATTTTATTAAGTTAATAATATTTTAGTTTTTTGTATTTGTCATTATTTGTTATGGGGACATTGAGCCAGTCAGACACACAAAAAGAATGTCAAATTTTGATTTGGCAACAATATAATTCGTTACCAAATCATTGAACAATAGCAACAATTTTTTTATACATTTAGAAACAAATTTTCGTTGCTAATGACATTAAAAATATAATATTTGGCAACGAAAAATTAACCTAATAATAACGGAGAGGATATTGTTGCTAATACTAACATAAAAGGCAACATTTTTACCATTGCAAATCATATCAACTTTCGTTGCACCTATAAAGAAACCGCAACATATAATGTCGTTGCTAATCGACGACTTTCGTTGCTATTGAAAATAACCAGTAACAAATATTTTGTTGCTGATTCAGCATAATGTCGTTGCCAATTAATATAATCAGCAACAAAAATTATTGCTAAAAGTTTACATTCCGCAACGAAAGCAAGCTTAGGCAACAATTTTCATAATTTACCGCAATGAAAAATGTCGTTGCAAAATGGTGTCAATTGCACGGAAATGCATGATCGTTGCAAAAAAAAAAGAGTTCATTTCGTTGCCAATTAGCAGACTTTTGCAACGAAATGGGATTTTTAGCAACGAAATTTTAATTATTCTGCAACAATACATTTTGTTGCTAAAGTATCGATGTCTCTGTACGAAAGTCAAATTTCGTTGCAAAATATATTACTTTTGGCAACGAAAAAAAAGGTTCGTTGCGGAACAATTAGCAACGCTCATTGCACAACGAAAGACGCAACAACATTAAAGTCGTTGTCAAAATCTTTTTGCAACGAAATTTGACACCTTTAGCAACGAAAATTGGTTGTTGCTAAAGCCCTATTTTTTTATACACGTGTGTTTTAAATTAAAATTTTATTACACTTTAATTTTAATTTTTCAAACCCTAGTAATTATTTGGGAAACTTTAAGATATAAAATCTAGTGAATAAATTCTAGATTCAAGCACTTGGACAAGAATACCCTTGAAATTAAAATACAAATTACCATTTTACCATTTTGTCCCATTTGGTGAATTATTGCTAGGAAATCTTATCAAATCTTGCAAGCCACCCTAGTCTATAAGCTATGAGCCTACAACCTACAAATCTCAGCCATGTGATCATCCAAGTTCATTGCATACATGTTTTACGTATAGATTAAGAGAGAGAAAATGCATTATTGCCTCATTTGTGCAACAAACACTTACCCATACTCTCTCAAGCTCAAACCCATGAATTATTCTAACATTTAAGTCTCTAAATCAAGCCCCACTAACACCAATATCTAATTAGAAGCATATAAATCAGATTTGCTCACTTAAAGGTATGAACCCTAAAAAGAAATCTGACTTTTGATCTTATGTCAGATGTTAGTTTTTTTGTGTTAAAAATATAGTATGGAGTCTAACAAAGTGATATGGGTTTCTAGATGTTAGATCCATAACATCTAGAGGCTCGAATTTGTCATTTTAGAAAATTTGGAAATTTATGTTTTTATACTCTGACAACCAAATGTCAGACCCTGTAGATCTCCTTCTGCTATGAGTTTTTGTTGTTTTAAGCTTTGATCTTGTAGTCTGCTATAAGATCTTGGATCTGGAACTTGAATCAGGTTTAGATCTAGCATAGATTAAAAGTTATTGTTGGTCAAAGTCGGTTGACCGACCATGACTTTTCTTTTCTGGGTAACCCAGAAACTTGTTTTGAGCGTCTGACAATGTTTTGAAAGGTATAGATCTGTCCGTTTGTAAGTGTTATAATGACGTGTTTGTATCTAGGTTATAGCTTGTCATATGTACTATATATTTGTGACTTTAGATCCTTTAAACAATCAATGAATCAAACGTAGTGGACGGTCAAACTTGACCATCCGATCATTACTTGCATTTCTGGGAATTTCCAGAAACATGAAGAACAACTTTCTGACATAGGTTGACCGGATTATATCTTTTAACTGTGATGTTGATTTACTGATTTGTTGTTATAATAATGTTCCTTGTCTTGTATACTATAGATTTGAACCATTAAACGACATAAATCATGAACAGAACATATAGGAAATCGAGCATGAAAGTGATAGGTTGAACTGCTGGGTTTCTGGGAAAACCCAGAAACGTTCTGACAAGAACTTGTTGAGCCCAGATCGTTTTGATTAATTATGTTTAACTTTGAACATGGATTGAAATATGTTGTATGTTGGTTACTTTAGACAGCCCGACGAGCAGAACACAATTACCTTGAACAGATTTCATGATAGAGGGCCATCAAATGTGTTGACCGGCCACGACTTTATTTTCTAGGCAACCCAGAAACGTCAAGAACAGCTCTGACAACTTGTTCTTGAGCTTAGATCTTGTAGATAATGTATATTTTGACCATGTTTGTTGTTAGATTGGGTAGTGTTACATCAGTACTATAATATCGAACCATTAACTAGACCAGAAACATATTATACAAGGAATGATTGATGGTCAAACAAGCAAGCTCGAGCACTGACTTTGAATGCCTGGGTTTCTCAAGAACACCTAAGGAGACACTTACTGTCGCCAAAGGGCTTTAGCAACAGACTTATTATAATTAATTAATTTAAATTCTAAAAATCATTTAAAATAGTAAATAAATTCTAAAAATTACAAAAATAGTTTTAAAAATTAACTTTTAATAATTTGACATATTTTTCATAAATATTAATATTTATTTGGTTATTTTTGGTATTTAATTTATTTAATAAATGCATTAAATAAATTAATTAAAAATAATTTTATTGTATTAAAAATCAATTTAAATAACAATAAGGTATTTAATAATATTTTAAATTATAAAACATAACTTTAAATATTTTAAGATAAGTACATTAATTATTTAATATTAATGATATTAGATTTATTTGATAATTATATTAAATAAATTAACTAAAAATGATTTTATTATTATAAAAATCATTTTAAATGAAAATGAATAGTTTAAAAATATTTGAAGTAATAAAATCTAACTTTTGATATTTAAAGGTAAATTTCATTAATAATTAAATGTTAATGATATTAAAATTATTTAATAATTATATTGAATAAATAAATTAAAAATGGTTTTATTGATTTAAAAATCATTTAAAAAGTTATAAATGAATTAAAAATATTTTAAGTTATAATAAATGACTTTTAATATTTTGATAAATACTAAATTAATATTCTAATATTAATGGTAATTATTTAAAAATAATTTTAAATATTTTAAAAATCATTTAAGGGTAATATTAATACTTTAAAAATATTTGGAGTTATTATAAATAACTTTAATATTTTGGCAATGGTTCATGATAAGTATAATAATTATTTAAAATTATTATAAGGCTATGAAAAATAATATGACTGATATTTAAAATATCTAAACGAATATTGAACTACAGGATAAAGTTTTAGACTAGATAAATACCCGATAAAACTGTCGGTACACCAAAATATTTCAGAAATTGATCTAGACTTATATAATTGGACACGATAAGTGTTTGTTTGTGAACCAATGACTGATAACATATGTGACAATGTGATTAGGTTATGTGCAAACTGCAAATAGCAGTACTATGTGATATGATATAAAATTCTAATCAAACGAATGATCTTATTACTGATAGGTCGCTGTATAAAAGATTAATCTAAGTTGCATTATTGTAAGCAGCAGCTCAGGCAAGTATCTGAACTATTCTTTACATTGTGCAAGTTTCTTACCTTTGCAATTACTTTATGCAATGGACATGACTAAGAAAGTTTCAGAATCATATTATTGTGTCAGATTATTAACTCTATTATTATTGATTATGTATCCAATTATTCATATTCATACAAGTTCTTAAATTATTTGATCATTGTTTATCAACACAGTATTACTGTATAATTCAGATATTTATTATATTTGTTAATTCCTATAAAGGGTTAGAGAAGTGTCTCCACTTGGATAACCATTGTATAATCACATGTTGATACATACCTATTGAGTTCCGGTATGTATACATTAATTAAAAGTTGTCTAAGCTACTTGATCCAGCTAGACACAGATTTAGAAATATTGTTGAGCAATATAGAATTTTATTATATCCAACCAGATTATTTTGGTTCGGATTCCCGACTAAGTATGAACATCCCGAACATGGGAAAACTTTTGTGCACCTAAGGTGGATAGAGTGAACGATAATATCATTCTTGCATGTAGTATTGATCAATACAGGGCATAACGAGATGATCACCCCCCATGCCCGTAAGTTATGACGGTTTATAGATGAATTTCTGTTTAACCTTTTCAAAAATAGAAAACAATGTTCATAGTATGTTGACTGATCTCCAGTTATAGTCAATACGTAGTTTCAAAAATTTCATATGGATGTGATATGTTGTTATTATTGGTTCAGCTTACTTCACAACTGTTGATTCGTTGTAGAAGTGTCTTTCAAAGAAAATATTTAATTCTTTCAGCTAATATATATTGTTGTTATTACTTGCTGGGCAATCAATGCTCATTCTTGCTTTAAATTTAAATGTTTTCAGCTAAGTATGATCAACTAGAAGGTTCATGCAAGAACAAGGGGAAAGGAAAATTTTTCGAATGAGTTTTATAATATTCTATGTAATAATTATAGTTTATTAAGACAATGATATTTATTATCTATAATGTAATGAATGTTAAAGGTCGCATACCTGGGATTTAGACTTTGATATATGTAAATTAAGTTTGATATTTATATTATTGTTATTATTATTAGTATTATTCAGTTCATAGAAATGGTATCGTGAAGCACCGCGTTCGGGTTTCAAGTACCTAAATTTGGGAGCGTCACAGGTTGGTATCAAAGCTTTAGGGTTAGAAACCTTAGGTGGGATAAGACCTTAGGCTATAACCTTAGAACAGAGGGAAACGTTAAAAATATAAGTAACTCATATAGAGTTTAAAAGGAGATGAATTGAATAAATTCATCATTAAACAAAATAAAAGATAACTCTTATAAAACTATTGTTTGATGTGTGTATATACTATTTAATAATCAATATAAGTTGTGTGTAGATGTCAGGTGGAAAAGAATTAGGATACCCTCTGATCGTAAAGAAGGAACCGATATCAAAGCCAAAAGCTGAAATAGAGGCTCATAGTGTAGACAACCTTGATGAGGTGGTGGTATTGGAAAATGTAGTACCAGATCCGAAAATGGTGGAACTGATAGATAGTTATTCAGACACTAAAGTTGGAGATGATCAAGTATTAATGGAAGTACAGAATCTGAAGAACAAGGTTTCTTCTCTAGAAAAGTTGTGGAAAATAGAAAAGCTACTAAATAATCAATTGCGAAAGGCGTTAATATCAACTATGGAAGAACAAGATAAGCTTAAAATCCAAATTGATCAAATGGGAGCTGGAAGCAACATATCGTGTGCAGCTCCAAGCAAGAAAAGGAAAAGAAAAATGAAAGACCGTGACTTAGGAAATAAGTAGTTGATTATGTATGTTTGATAATGTACGGGTGTAATGTAATATTCTCAAACTTTTGTATAAGTTATTATAGTAATTCCTGACCTTTGTGGTTACAAAGGGATATCAGTATGTGTTATGTTATGTAAAGTACTTTGAATTGATGAATATGAATCTATGTTTCATTAATGGAATATTTTTTGTATAAAACTTCGTGTTACATGTTAAACTTATACAATAAGGTTTAGAATGTAAGTTAAATTTATGATTTTATGTAATCAGATAATGCCGCCAAGACGTCGAACATGAAATCAAAGGGCAGAAGAATCTGTCAACAACGCTGAGGGACAACCGTAAGACCCAATGCAAAACTTTGCGAACATGGTAGCTCAGGCTATGCAACAGGGAATACCAGCCGTAGGGAACCGACTAGACAATCTCTTGGCAAATTTTAAAGACTTCAAGGCAGTAGGACAACCAGAATTCAAGGGATCAGCTGACCCTATAGAAGTCCAGACATGGGTTAACGAGATAAAAAAGGCATTCATAGTTGCTAGGGTAGATGAGGGGCAAAAAACTTCTTTGCCACCTATATAATGAAAGGGGAGGTGAACTTTTGGTGGGAAGTAAATCAAGCGAGGGCAGGAAAAGGAGCAGTTACTTGGGCTAGGTTTAAGACTTTGTTTTTCGAAAACTACCTCTCAGCTAGCATGCAGGCTAGGATGGAGGTGAAATTTCTTGAGTTAAAGCAGGATAACATGACTGTTGCGGAGTATGCCGCAAATTTTAATGAGTTGGCTAGGTTCGCTCCGCATCAAGTTGATACGGAGGCTAGGAAGGCAAAGTGAGTTGGGATTAAAACCCTGGCTCTACAACAAGGTGGCAGTGTTGCAGATATTGTAGCACTCATGGAAAAGGCTATCATAGCTGAGGAATGGAGTGAGGTTATAAGCCTCTACAACAAGGACAAAAAGAATAAGGGCAAGGCAGTAGGAGCTATGAAGGTGGAAACTAATAGTGGGAATAGGGGTGAGAAAAGAAAGGGGAATTATTTTGGGAATGTTCAAGTGAAATAGGAAGGTGTAAAGAAGCAGGTAGTTCCGTGTGGGAACTGTGGGAAGAATCACTCTGGTGAGTGTCTGAAGGGTAAGTTTGTATGTTATAAGTGCGTGCAGGAGGGCCATATTTCTCCCAACTGTCCCAACCCAATGATGAACAGTGGGTGTTTTCTGTGTGGGTCTATGGAGCATAGGGTGAAGGATTGTCCAAAGAGGAAAATAGAGGTAGGGAGTGTAACCACGGGAAAAGGCAGCGGGACTATAAAAATCACAGGACCGAATTTAACCAACAAACCAACCGCACGAGTCTTCAATATGACGGTCCAGGATACTGTGGCAGCTGGGAATGGAACTCCGGGTATTATTCGAATAACTTTTATTTTCGTGTATATATTTGATTTTCTTATATATAGCAAATTATTTTATAAATAAATTTTGAAGGAGGAATTTGAGTTCTTTTAGAAATCAAATTTCTGTTTAATCAGATAGACAAGCTTTATGGTGAATAGTTAAAGATCAGTTCGATCAAATATGATCGAGATCTACTTGCAATGATTGTTTATGTTATGTAACCCTGTATGTACGTATGAGTTTTAAAACGGTGATTCCGGGGACGGAATCCTTATAAGGGAGGGTGAATGTAATAACCCGATATTTTCTATGTAAATAAATAAGAAATTTTGCATTTAATTTTTTTTTAATTTTAAAGATGGGAATATGTGCCAAGTAATGTGTATGTATATATGTGATAAATAAAATTTATTTATTACATGAATAATTTTAAATAATTTTATTTTAGAATTATTGATCATTATAAAGTAAATACTTATAATAATTAATTTTATAGTAGAAATGTCTTTATTATTTATTTTCTATGAAAATATAATTTTTATATTATTTAAATAATATATGAAATGATTATTGGAATTATTATAATTACTATTTTATTATATGAATTTTAGTTCAGATTATTTAAGTTAATTATTTTTAACTTAATTAATAATGTTATATATGAAGGATAAACCAGATATGAAATCCAAACCCTAAATTTGGGTTTTGATCAAGGGATGAGAATAATAATATAATATTAATTATATTTTGATTTTTCAGTGCTATAAATATATACAGTATATGTGTAGACTGATAATGGTCAGGCAATTATGGTGTATCACGACAAACCCTAGTAATACTATCATAAACCATAATTAGAAACTCAAAACTGGAGTTTAAGGTCAGTAAAAAATTGTGTTATATGAATTATGTGCATATTATAGAATTACTATTAATTAGGGAAAACCATAATTTGCTAATTAGGAACCCTAATTATTAAAATTAGAAACCCTATTTATTATTTTAGTAAATTAAATTGTTAATTTGGGAACCCTAATGATAATTAAGGAACCCTAATTATTTAAACCCTAATTTCCTATTGAAAACACTAATTTTAATTAGTGTGTTTTAAATTAAAATTTTATTACACTTTCATTTTAACTTTTCAAATCCTAGTAATTATTTGGAAAACATTAAGATGTAAAATCTAGTGAATAAATCCTATATTCAAGCACCTTGGACAAGAATACCCTTGAAATTAAAATACAAATTACCATTTTACCCTTTTTGTTCTATTTGGTGAATTATTGCTAGGAAATCTTATCAAATCTTGCAAGCCACCCTAGTCTATAAGCTATGAGCCTACAAGCTACAAATCTCAGCCATGTGATCATCCAAGTTCATTGCATACATGTTTTACGTATAGATTAAGAGAGAGAAAATGCATTATTGCCTCATTTATGCTACAAACACTTACCCATACTCTCTTAAGCTCAAACCGACGAATTATTCTAACATTTCAGTCTCTAAATCAAGCCCCACTAACACCAATATCAAATCAGAAGCTTAAAAATCAGATTTGCTCACTTAAAGGTATGAACCCTAAAAAGAAATTTGACTTTTGATCTTATGTTAGATGTTAGTTTTTGTGTGTTAAAAATATAGTATGGAGTCTAACAAAGTGATATGAGTTGCTAGATGATAGATCCATAACATCTAAAGGCTCGGATTTGTCATTTTATAAAATCTAGAAATTTGTGTTTTGTACTCTGACAACCAAATGTCAGACACTATAGATCTCCTTCTGCTATGAGTTTTTGTTGTTTTAAGCTTTGATCTTGTAGTCTGCTATGAGATCTTGGATCTCGAACTTGAATCAAGTTTAGATCTAGCATAGATTGAAAGTTATTATTGGTCAAAGTCGGTTGACCGACCATGACTTTTCTTTTCTGGGTAACCCAGAAACTTGTTTTCAGCGTCTGACAATGTTTTGAAAGGTATAGATCTGTACGTTTTTAAGTGTTATAATGATGTGTTTGTATCGAGGTTATAGCTTGTCATATGAACTATATATTTGTAACTTTAGATCCTTTAAACAATCAACTAATCAAACGTAGTGGACGGTCAAACTTGGCCGTCCGATCATGACTTGCATTTCTGGGAATTTCCAGAAACATGAAGAATAGCTTTTTGACATAGGTTGACCGAATTATATCTTTTAACTGTGATGTTGATTTACTGATTTGTTGTTATAGTAATGTTCCTTGTCACGTATACTATAGATTTGAACCATTAAACGACATAAATCATGAACAGAACATAAAGGAAATCGAGCATGAAAGTGATAGGTTGAACTGATGGGTTTCTGGGAAAACCCAGAAACGTTTTGATAAGAACTTGTTGAGCCCAGATCGTTTTGATTAATTATGTTTAGCTTTGAACATGGATTGAAACATGTTGTATGTTTGTTACTTTAAACAGCCCGACGAGCAGAACACATTTACCTTGAACAGATTTCATGATAGAGTGACATCAAAAGCGTTGACCGGCCACGACTTTATTTTTTGGGCAGCCCAGAAATGTCAAGAACAGCTCTGACAGCTTGTTCTTGAGCTTACATCTTGTAGAAGATGTATGTTTTGACCATGTTTGTTGTTAGATTGGGTAGTGTTACATCAGTACTATAATATCGAACCATTAACTAGACCAGAAACACATTACACAAGGAATGATTGATGGTCAAAAAAGCTAGCTCGAGCACTGACTTTGAATGCCCGGGTTTCTCAAGAATACCTAAGGCGACACTTACTATCGCCAAAGGGCTTTAGCGACAGACTTATTATAATTAATTAATTTAAATTCTAAAAATCATTTAAAATAGTAAATAAAATTTGAAAATTACAAAAATAGTTTTAAAAATTATTTTAAGTTATAAAAATTAACTTTTAATAATTTGACATATTTTTCATAAATATTAATATTTATTTGGATATTTTTGGTATTTAATTTATTTAATAAATGCATTAAATAAATTAATTAAAATGATTTTATTGTATTAAAAATCATTTTAAATAATAATAAGGTATTTAATAATATTTTAAGTTATAAAACATAACTTTTAATATTTTATGATAAGTACATTAATTATTTAATATTAATGATATTAGATTTATTTGATAATTATATTAAATAAATTAACTAAACATGATTTTATTATTATAAAAATCATTTTAAATGAAAATGAATAGTTTAAAAATATTTTAAGTTATAAAATCTAACTTTTGATATTTAAAGGTAAATTTCATTAATAATTAAATATTAATGATATTAAACTTATTTAATAATTATATTGAATAAATAAATTAAAAATGGTTTTATTGATTTAAAAATCATTTAAAAAGGTTATAAATAATTTAAAAATATTTTAAGTTATAATAAATGACTTTTAATATTTTGATAAATACTAAATTAATATTCTAATATTAATGGTATTTTATTTAAAAATAATTTTAAATATTTTAAAAATCATTTAAGGGTAATATTAACACTTTAAAAATATTTTGAGTTATTATAAATAACTTTAATATTTTGGCAATCGTTTTTTCAATCCGACAATAATTCCGTTATGAGATTCACCAATGATTGTACCGTTGTACGGATATTCCCCGATAAAAAGAATATTTCCCGACTAATCGAATATTCCCCGGCACAACGAATATTTTATATCAACGTGCTTACTTTGCAAAAAATATTTTCACATATTACCCTTAACTTTAAACTTTTATCAATTTAACTATTACCAAAATAGAAAATTGAATACTTTTATTTCATAAAATTCGGGGTCTCACAATCACCCCTCCTTATGAAATTTTACCCTCAAAATTTACGTACGTACCTGATATTCGAAGAGATAAGAATACCTTGCTTTCTTTTTGGATTGTACCTTCCCGGTTATATCCTCTATATCATGATTTTTCCATTGCTCATCTCCTGTATTTCAGATATCATTCTAGAATATATCTTCAAAACAAAAGTTAATTGACATAGCACAATTTGTCAACTTATCAAGTAAACAATTTCAGCTTAGGTAAGTCACACACTAGCGAAGTATATAACTCGTCTCTCCCCTCCTAGTTCTAGACACTTATCTCCACCAACGACCATATCCCTAAGCTCTGACACCAAATGTGACGCCCCCAAAATTAGGTATACATCACCCATTCTGAGTCGCTAGATACATTGTACAAAATTCAAATACAACTTCATTTATACAACTGTTGAGCTGTCATATAGAATACGACCACAGTTAACTGTGAGTTTTAACACAAATGTGTGTAACTCTCATGGTGCCTCGACCACGACCTTACAATGGTACTTTACATAAATGTATAGTCAAAAACTATTTTAGAAATTAAAATCTTTGGAAAGTTCTCAAGGAAACATTCGTACATGGGAGGTCATGCGTCTAGGTTATAATAGATATCATATGGCCACAGAATTATCATTGGTTGACCCAATAGACCCCAAAGAAAAATGAGAAGATTACTATCATCTTCTTTCCAATAGTGAGTCTTTTCGTGACATATAACTATCTCCACTGTCTCCAAGTGAATATTATATTTCAAATAAACTCCAAGATCATATAGGTAGTGCCCGTAGATATACCAGCAAGTGGATGCGCACAACCCTGTCTTATAATAACACGAGGTTGTATGTCATTAGACATCTTATATGATAGTGGCAAAACACCCTTCCAAAGTTGGGTTCACCTCACCCTATTTGATTCACCAAATATAACTACTAAATGTTGTATAGAATACAACACATTTTTCTATACTGTTTAGGGAGAACCTCCACATCTAGAGACCACTGTTCTATTCCCCTGTTATCCTCGCTTGACCCGGCAACACTCTTATTACCTGAAAGGAATTGTGAAGCAAAAAGGGTGAGCACAACTAGCCTAGTAAAAAATATCATGACTAAAGATAATTAAATTATCAATAGCTTTCATCAATAATAAATCAGAGATTTAGAACATATGGTAGATGATAAAACTTTTCAACCATGGTTGCAGCGGAACGAGCAATCTATTAAAAGAGTCAAATAGACCATAAGGTCTATTATCTTCTCTATGTTAAAAGTCCACCAATAATGTTTTATCCATGTAAAATAAATAACCAGTTCCTGTCCACAATCATATGAATAACTCATAAGAATAATTGTGGTTCTAAATTCCTCTTCGCAACCAGGACGAAGATAATTTTCATCACCTACCTTTACCTAAAACATCAAAAATCATGTTATACCAAATCAGAATTCCTGCTCATAATCATACTAATAAATTCATCTTTGCACTACGACCAAAGATATTCATTAACAATTCATCTTTGCACTACATGCTAAAGACATACAACTGTATTTTAGAAGAGTCAAGTAGAGCATGATATCTACTATCTTCTATAAATTAAAAGTGCATAACAAATATTTTATCGCTGAGACTTAGCTTAATAAATAATCCACATCATCGAATCACCCCTGCACTACGGCCAAGGATATTCGTTAATATCACATCCATGAATTTATATTTCATCGCTTAGACTCAGCTCGATAATCAATCCATATCACTGAATTATCCATGCACTACGGCTAAGGATATTCGTTAATATCACGACCACGAATTATCCATGCACTACGGGCTAAAGATAATCGTGTTTTCAACAACGGTCATGATCATGCCATAAAACAATTCATCTTTTGCACCCTTGGCCGAAGAGAATCCATAGCCATAATCATACCAAAAACTATCCATCAATGCACTACGGGCCAATGAGGACTTTTTCCACATTATTGTAACATTACGGTCATGAATATACCGAATGATCCCTGGTCATAATCATACCAAGTCCATCTATGCACTACGGCCAAAGATGACTTTCAACACAATATAAGCATGAGGATGATGACAATGATATAAGAATCAATCAAATGAGATAAAGGATAAATATTAAACATTTATAATACAATTTATCCAGCGTTCAATAATAACCAAATGTTATCAATCACTTAATAATCTCATAATCTAATATCATTAATATTATAACAATATTTTAATCATTTCTTAAACTTATAAACAATTTATTTCAATTGTTTACACTTTATCAAATAATACATTTAATCGTTCAAAAATGCCATACTCATAAGATTTCATCATCAATGATCAAATCCCTCATCAAAAATCTGCATATACGCTATATAGGATTCTCAAGCCATAAAATCCTATTTTTCAATTTTATTACTTCACATAACATACTTAATTCATTTACTCACAACTAGTTCATTTTCATGAAAAATACCAAATCAGTCCCAAAAATATTTCTTTTCTAAAATTTAGCAGAATATAGTCCCATCTTGAACATATATTTTTCTCAGAATTTTTAAAATTCATTTACTATTTTCCATATAGCTAAAACTGCCGAATATTTAGACATTTATCATAAATTGTACTTTTGTCCAAAAAATTTCAAAATTTACAAGGTATACTCTTGTTATATACATGTACTCCCAATAAAAATTTCACCAATTTTGGAGTTAACCACAAGGAGTTATAAGGGTTTACTTTTAAAATAATCTTTTCCCATAAAATCCATAACTCTTAATTTATACATCCAAAAATCGCCATTTTTGGACACAATCTAGAAAACTCATCAAATTATCATTTCAAATTTTTCAAGAATTTTTGAGAGTCAAAAAAATTACGAAACTGCCCCTGGCAGAAATCCCTTTTTAATGAAAATACTATTCGTATGAATACGAAGGATCATTTACAATGCATGCGGTAATCCACATAGACAAGTTATTTCAACGAAGAATAATAAGTAACAGAAATAGGTCAGGCGTAATTCGCACCGACAAGATGTTCTAACATAATAATAAAGACAGAACCAGGTCCGGCGTAAACGCACAGGCAGGATATTCCAACAAAATAATAAATAATGGAACCAGGTCCGGCGTAAACGCACAAACAGGATATTTTGACAGAATAATAAATAATGGAACCATGTCCGGCGTAAACGCACAGACAGGATATTCCGACAGAATAATAAAGAACGGAATATTAGAAGAATTTCACCATGTATGCAGTACTTCGCATAAACAGGTTATTCCAACATAATAATAAAGAATGTAATAACAGAAGAATTTCACCATGTATACGGTAGTCCGCGTATACAGGTTATTCCAATAGAATAGTAAAGAATGGAATAATAGAAGAATTTCACCAAGTATAGGGTAGCCCGCGTATACATGTTATTCTAACAGAATAATAGAGAATGGAATAACAAAAGAATTTCACCAATAAGAAAGAAGGAATACCCCTAACGAGTACAACAAATAATATCCCTTACCGTAAAAGAAACTGGATATAGGGAAAAAAAGGTAGCAGACTTCTCTTCTTCTTTCTCTCTATAATTTTATCTCTCTAGAGTTTCAGTGAATTCATAAGAAAATAATGAAGGAATGAGCTTCTATTTATATAAAAATAGACTGCATAGTAACTAACTCATGAACGGCCCAGATTGATTTACTTTAATCTGATGGGCCATATTTAAAAAAAATCTTTTAAATAAAATATAATATATTCTATTTATAGTCTAATAAAACGAATAACTTTATAAAAGTATTCAGTTTTATATAAAAAAGATTTTACTATGCAAAATACTATGCAGGCACTATGCAATACTATGCAGGCACAATGCAAACACTGTACATAATAAAATATAATATATTCTAATTATTGTCTAATAAAACAGATAACTTTATAAAAGTATTCTGTTTTATATAAAAAGATTTTACTATTAGCCTAATAAAACGAATAACTTTATAAAAGTATTATGTTTTATATAAAAAGCTTTTCTGTTTTATTACATTAATAATACCAATAAAACAAAACTGAGTGACTTATCACATAAGTATCAATAATCAATACTGTGTGCTACTATGCAACCACGCGTATTACTGTACTTTTACTACCAAGTAGTTCAATAGTATTAATGGTAAAACTTCCGCTGTTATTTTTAATAAAATATTTTTGGCATTTTCTCAATCCGACAATAATTCTGTTGTGGGGTCCACCAATGATTGTACCGTCGTACGGATATTCCCCGATAAAAAGAATATTTTCCGACTAATCGAATATTCCCCGACACAACGAATATTTTATATCAACTTGCTTACTTTGCAAAAAATATTTTCAAATATTACCATTAACTTTAAACTTTTATCAATTTAACTATTTACCAAAATAGAAAAATTGAATACTTTTATTTCATAAAATTTGGGGTCTCACGGGTTAGACAAGTGTCTCCACTTGGATAAACATTGTATTTAATCACATGTTGATACATACCTATTGAGTTTCGGTACGTATACATTAATTAAAAGTTGTCTAAGCTACTTGATCCAGCTAGACACAGATTTTGAAATATTGGTGAGCAAGATAGAACTTTATTGTATCCAACCAGATTGTTTTGGTTCGGATTCCCGACTAAGTATGAACATCCCGAACATGGGAAAACTTTTGTGCACCTAAGGTGGATAGAGTGAACGATAATATCGTTCTTGCATGTAGTATTGATCAATACAAGGCATAACGGGCTGATCACCCCCATGCCCGTAAGTTTTGACGGTTTACAGATGAATTTCTGTTTAACCTTTTCGAAAATAGAAAACAATGTTCATAGTATGTTGACTGATCTCCAGTTATAGTCAATACGTAGTTTTAAAAATTTCATATGGAAGTGATATGTTGTTATTATTGGTTCAACTTACTTCACAACTGTTGATTCATTGTAGAAGTGTCTTTCAAAGAAAACATTTAATTCTTTTAGCTAATTTATATTATTTTTATTACTTGCTGGGCAATCAAATGCTCATTCTTGCTTTAAATTTAAATGTTTTCAGCTAAGTATGATCAACTAGAAGGTTCAGGCAAGAACAAGGGGAAAGGAAAGTTGTTCGAATGAGTTTTATAATATTCTATGTAATAGTTAAAGTTTATTAAGACAATGATATTTATTATCTATGATGTAATGAATGTTAAAGGTCGCGTACCTGGGATTTAGACTTTGATATACGTAAATTAAGTTTGATATTTATATTATTGTTATTATTATTAGTATTATTCAGTTCATACTCTCCCAACATCCGATTCTCAAAAGTAGTCTCGTCGGAGTCCTCCATGGGCTCGGGTTCCTCCTCCACGGGTTCCTCCTCTATAGGCTCCTCCTCCAAATCAGACTCCTCAGGTAGAGGTACCATCTCTTCCTCCTCATCATCATCACTAATTGGGACGACTACCGATATAGGCTCCGCTATCACGGGTGCCTCATAGAGTACGTGGATATCACGCGGTTCCTCCTCAACTACTCGGCTAGGTCCTCCCATGTCAGACATCCTAAAATCACCAACATTAGACAAGAAAAACAACAACTTCATCAGAATGTTAAATAAACATAAGTTCATTGTATAGAATGAAGTTACATTTCATAACACGCTAAGTCTCTCAAGGAAACTCTACATGAGTTTTATCCCTTCCTAACCTCTAAGTTTCCTTAATTTATACTCTAAGGATTCTCGTTCCTAAAGTTTATAACTATAGCTCTGATACCAACTTGTGACGCCCCCAAATTTAAACCTCCATTTGTTCACTCGAATTCGATTCATCGCGTGCTCAAAGTATTACCATAACAACTAAAATAACGCATACACAATGGAAAATCTACTTTAGAATAATATACAATGATTTATTATAATTATTTTCCCAAGTCTCGCAACCTACAGTGTTTAATAGATTACATAATAATATCTAATAAAGACTTATGACATGATCCTACTTAAGCTTAAACATAGTCTGCAAATAGTCTTAATACAACATGATTAATTTAAACATAAAGGGACAAGTTAGTCGGTAGCCTTGCCCTTACCCTTGTCTTTCCCAGATACACCTCCCTGTTCCACCTTAACTGAAAGGTTTTAAATAAGTAAGGATGAGTACAAATTGCCCAACAAGTAATATACAACAAGGGTGTAGGATATACATATCACAAGGTTTGAAATATCAATGTGTCATTTCTAGGATAGTTCAAAGTGTCAGAAATAATATCATGGATGAGAAATATCAACAATTCTTGGAATAAGAACGACAACTCAATATAAATCAACAGATATATATGAATTCAACGACTATCAAGGTATCTAACTGAATAAACAATTTATACTGAGTAGTCACTAAGGACTATTGAACTTCCACTAGAGTTACCAATATTAAACTAATAACCCAAAAATATCAAGTACTATAGATGATCAATCTACAATACTATACGTTATGCATAACACCACAATAATATTCATTCATGTGTTGGGGTTTCCAACAACATACACTCCCCTTGTCAAAAGGGTTGTTCAACTCAGTTTTCAAGATTTTCGCACCAATCGATTGGTTTGGACAGTTTTTATAAACATGTGTATAGTCTAGCCAAATCAAATGGCATCGACTCTTTCATAATATTCAAGGACAATACCAGTTTCAACATGAATAAAAGCTTTCACCAGAGTTTAACACACTAGCTTATTTGAACGAGAAAGTAATATAACTTGTATTCAAAGGGATAAGCTTGCGGTATTTGTCGAATAAAATAATGAAATGATATTGCACAATAATAATAGTAGGGTTCAGATACTTGCCTTAAGCGTAGTTTATCCACGTTAATAACTCAACCTTTCGAATCCTATTTATAACGTATTATATGTATACAAGGTTCATTAGCTAACACAGTCCTTAATCAAGATTGACACGATATAAGTACGCACATATGGTACAAAATCAGTTTATAAGTCATCATGAATCAACTACTTAGTTACTTCACAAGCAAATCAAGAATGCTCAAGATTAAGACTTTCTCTACCCATGGACTTTCCATTTCAATACAACACCAACTTAACAACTAAGCATCACACATATATATGTACATCAGTAGGTTTTAGATCACATTTAGCATCATAAGCACCATGCAAGTTACTTTCCAAAAGTCAGAACTCACCATCTGAGGTTCCAGACTAGCGGAGCTGCGCCATGGCTAAGCCTAGGACCGGCGCAACTACGTCGTCCCCTGACCCAGCCAAAACTCAGCTGCTGCCTTGTGGTCTCTATTTGGCTTGAACACACAATCATATTTTGTCATGTTAAAGGCTTTCACATGCTTTTCAGATCAATCTAGGTACCTTCTTGCATAACATGGTTCTAAGTTTGATCATTTCAATAATTTAAGGTTATTCAAGGTAGTAAAACCACAAAGTCTAGCATGCTTTCTTTCTAAACATACATGATAGTTATAAAACTCATATTAGGCATGCTTGTGTGTATTCATAATGCATATGTGAAACTAACACCGTTTTAGTTGAAAAATAGGCTTTGTTCATGCTTTTCTTAAAATATGCTACACAAGCATGGTATATATATGTTTATGCTACATGAGTGAGTCTAAGAGCGTCATTAAATATGATCACAAATGTCAGATTCTAGTCTTCAAGATATCATGACAATATTCATATTCTAAACTTACTAGTAAGTCCAACTTTTTCATGTTTCTTTGTTAATCACATAAACATAAGCTAAATATTTATTCATGCATTTATAAGTTATATTCACATTCTTTCAAAGTCAGAATATTCATCATGTAGAAATCATAGAAGTTAGCATATTAGGCTGAGTCTTTCCTTGAAAACATTTCTATCACTAGGCTTAATAAGTTTGTTCATGCTCAAAAGAACTATGTACACTACAACATGTTCAGCTATGTGTAAAATCAGTCATGTATAGCTTACTAGGTTCACAATTTGTAGAACATGATCTTTAGCATAGTTGGTTTTTAAAACTTCAGGTTCAAATCTCCATTTAAACCATATGTCTCCATTAATCATGCAAGTCTATGAAAACATGTTCACATTAGGTTAACATATCCATATATACATCATACACATGATTAAATGTTAGCTTGAGTCAAAACATCTAGCTAATCGTGATCAGATTTAAAAATAGATTGCTCAATTGAGTTCAGAAACAGGCGCAGCTGCGTTGCACCTTAATACAAATGTGGCACAGCTGCGCTGTGCCTGGTTCAGGCGCAGAACAGTCTGCTTCGGTAACTGTCTAGCCAAATCTCAAAATTTATTCACCAAATGGATTCTAGACACTCATAAACCAATTGCAACATACTTATATGATCATATAACATCTATATACCCACTACCCAACCTTATTAACATCCAATTCCACCAAATCAATAATTTTGATATTTCAAGAATTCAAAACTTAGTTTTACAGATAATGAAATTAAAAATATATAATGAAATTATACCTTTGCAATATGAATGAAACTTGCTACTACTTGAACTCCTAAGCTCTAAGAATGCTTGTAAGCTCTTACCCTCACACTTGACAATTCTCAGACAATTCAAGCAACATAGATAATGAAGGGAAGTGTCCAATTTATAGAGAATTCCTTGACTATGCCAAGCCATTGTCCAAGAAATCAAACCAAATGATGGAAGAATTGCATGAAGGTTATCAAGGAGTTGGTAATTGGTAGTTGGTTTGCATCATTATTCCCACTCCCCCCATAATTATCACTTAGATTGCTAGCTTGAGCTTGGAATAAGGAAGAGATAATAGGCCTTAGCCTTTTTGAAACTCACGTGAATGAAGTTTGAGGCAAATGGGACACTCATTTTGGGACAACTTAAATGCTCAACATTCTAGCAACACTTAGACTTAGACTATACTTATGCACGACCCTTATTCTTATGTTATATTTTTAATACACATCTCAACCATATATATAATTAAATGTCACACTTAATAATTAAGGTTTCAATGTAGTAGATGAAATATGGAATGTAATATACATATAATCTATGTACATTTATCACACTGGTATACTTTAATAGTTCATGATATATTATTTTAATACCTGCCCACATACATATTGTCACATAGATAATATATTTATAACATATAGTTCCAATATATTTAGTCACAATGCCGATACAATATAGTTTTATACAACCTAAGATATATAGTCACACTGCACTATATAATATAGTTGTATATGCACATAACCGTTTATATAATACTATTATATTATTAACTTATTTATGTTAAATAAATAAATCATGCACTTCCTTAAATAATTAACACCAATATTAATTAATCCAACCATTGATTAATGTAGTTATGAATTTCCATAATAATTAATCATCTTTATAATATATATATATATATATATATATATATATATATATATATATATATATATATATATATATATATATATATATATATATATATATATATTGCAAATAATGGTAATCACGCATTATTAGTTAATTACTAAGAATTCAATATTCTACCACAACCATCATCAATTAATTAATATAATCATTAGTTAATCCTTATTATTAAATAATTAATATATCACACATCAATTATCAACTAATAGTATACTACAACAACAATTAACAATTAATATACTTAATTGCTTACTTTATAATCCCTTTGTTAATTAATATTACTGCTAATATTTCCCATCACCATGCCCCACAAGGCTTCAATGAGTTCATCACAAAACTCCACATATCCTCAATTATTCAGTTATTTCATATAATTGAGTTATCTTATTTCATAACACGAAATTGTTCATATTCAAATAAATATTTATTTCCCTTAATATATTTATTTAATAATACATGGAAATTCTCAGGTATTACAGGTGAAGAAATACTTCCTATAATTCATTTTCCAATAGTGTGGGGCCTCTTCCATGAGAAATTAAGAGTTAGGCATTGAAAAATGGAGAGTTAGGCAGGATGTTAGGTTTTGGAAAGAAAAGAAAATTAGACATGTTTGTTATTTTATCCTCCGTGCTGCGCTATAAAAGGAGGGCAACCCTCCATCCTAAATCACACCACAAATAAAATCTCAAGCATTTTTTACTATAGTATTGTGAGTATTTCTTTGGAGTATAAGAATACTTTGAGTGTAGTTTTTCTACAAGATTTTCTTAGAATAATATCCGATATTCCAGTCAAATCCAGTTTCTACTAAGGTAAATGATATTATTTTATTTCAATACTCGTAAGAAATATTATTTTCTTTCATACTCCATAGTATGGAAGAGATATTATGTCATTTCATATTCCTCAATTTAAACTTACTATGGTAAGTATTGTTTCTATAATTCCTGAAATTAGTAGAATATCCTTGATATTTTCGCTTAATCCAGTATCTTTTCATGAAAATATTATTCTGAGCATTCTTGATAAGTTTTAACATTTTCATACCAGAGTATTATTCACGGGTACTATTCCCGAAGTACTATTCATGGGGTACTGTTCACTCAGGTATTATTCACCTGGGGTACTATTCATGATAAAAATTGATTTATTTTCGGTCTAAATCATTTTTGATACAATATTATTCTTGAATTTTACTCCACAAAGCAGTATCATGTTGACAATTTGGACATTATTGAATTCTGGATAACTTAAATTATAAATCTTTAGAACTTATCATTTATTGCATTTAATTGAATGTGTATATTATTGTCATCATCCTCATATTTATATTGTTATGAAAGTCATCTTTGGCCCGTAGTGAATAGATGGACTGTTGATTGGTATAATTATGACCATGGATCCTTCGGTATAATCATGACCCGTAATGTTATAAATGATGTGGTAAAAGTCCTCATTGGCCCGTAGTGCATTGATGGACAGTTGTTGGCACGATCATGAGCATTGGTGATAATAATGAATATCATTGGCTCGTAGTGCATGGATAATTCAGTGATGTTGATTATTTATGGAGCTGAGTCTCAGCGAAAAAATTGATGATAAACTTTTAAATCATAGAAGATAGTAGATATCATGCTTTACTCGACTCTTCTAATGGATTATTTGTTCCGCTGCAATTAAACCTGTTGTTTATTATATTCTATCAGTTTAACCCTATTGAAGGATAACGATAATTTATTCTGCATTATCTTAGTCATAATATTCTTTACTGGGCTAGTTGAGCTCACCATTTACTTTTATTGTTCTCTTCAGAAAATAAAAATATGGGTGGGACTAGTCGGGGAACGGAGTGACGGTCCAGATGGTTGTTTTAGTAGTCCTCACTATTCTATGAAATAGTGTGATAATAATTGTAATAAGATTGAATTTGAGTTTGGATATTGTCTAGAAGACAATATTCGTGTTAAAACTCTCAGCTTATGTTTTGTCGTATTACACGACAGTTGTATTAATTAAATTGTATTTGAATTTCGTACCATATATTTGGCGATTCAGAATGGGTGATATATACCTATTTTGGGGGCGTCACATACATAGTGACTTCTTACATAAGAATCAAATCAATACCTTATTAATTCTATTAAAAGTTGGGGTCAACACCAAAACATATTTACCACGAATAACATATAAACCAACTAATAATTCATTATTCATTCAAGTTGTCTTTATTTATCGCATAACATCATTATTCATATTCCAAAACTTTAGAAGTGAATAAAACTTGAGAAATCTAAAACCTCATATATGATAATCCACTATT
This sequence comes from Panax japonicus, assembly GCA_020205505.1. Taxonomy (NCBI): domain Eukaryota; kingdom Viridiplantae; phylum Streptophyta; class Magnoliopsida; order Apiales; family Araliaceae; genus Panax; species Panax japonicus. The sequence continues at coordinate 22,722,566 of CM035113.1, read as the reverse complement.
CTAGTATTATCACCATTTTTACTAACAAAAATATTATTTTTGTTTTTATATCATAACTCATTCATTACTTGTGCGTTTACATCCCGACACCTCATGCTTACTAACACTAAAATCTTTAAAATAGTATTCTGAAATTTTAAAACAATTTTCACATTTTTCAGATTATCCAACAATTTTCTATAATTATTTCTATTTATAAAAACTATCATTTAATAGCTTCAAATAGAATTACTAACTTCACATATTTTTATATCTTTAAAACATCATCAATATTAATCTTACATTATTATAATATTTTTCAGCAGAATTCATAATTTTCCACCATTCATAGAATTTCCTATGAATTTTCTCTATTTTTAAACTAACCATAAATAGCTTAAAAATATAATAAATATTTCTGTTATTCAATAATTTATTAGAACTACTCCGAAATTATAAAATAACATAATAATATTTTTTACCAAATTTTATAATGTTTATCATTCATAGAATATTCTATGAATTTCTTCTATTTTCAAACTAACTATAAATAGTTTAAAAATACAATAATTACTTCTGTTTTTCAATAATTCATCAAAAATTTACAGAAATTCTAAGATGATATTATAAGCATTCTGTAAAAATATTTCAGCTCAAATAATTTTTCTGATAATTTAATTATAAATATCAATATTCAGAAACTTCAATAATTCATAATACTTAGTCCTTTTATCAGAAAAATACGAATCTTATGTTCTATCCATGTAAAATATAATTCTCTACAACTTTGTAGAAAAACATTTTTCCAAATTCTGACTCTAAAATAGAGAGAAAAGCTTACCTAAAATTCTGCTACAAAACTTTCTGAATCAGACACACCTTAAAATTCATAACAAATCATACGTTAATCTTTAACAGTTCACAATTTGTGGACATATACTCAACTTATATATGTATAACATATCCAAAAATTACAACGATCCAACGGTCGGATTAAAAATTATAACTCATGCAATATAGCTTAATAAAACTATTTTTTTGGACTATAAGTCCTTCGGACCAGTTTCAGTCAAACTGTCACCACGAAATATCCACAAAGAAATTTTGGGTGATTCAAATTTCTGCGTATAACTTACTTCCAAATATTTCGTTTGATATATGGCTCATCTCCTAACTCATTATACACAAAGAGTTATGGATTTTTCAAAATCAAGTAGTAAACTAATTTTTCTGAAAATCTCTATATTTTGTTCTTCTTTTGATTTCTAGTTTTCTCTCATTTGATTCATGTTTACACAAGTTTAAATCATCTAAATCAAGTATAAACAAAATCTCTTCGTATAAATTCATGAAAACTTAAATATGAAATTAATTTAAGAAATTTTAAAATTACATCTTTCTCTATTTCTTTTTCTTTCCTTCTTCTTCTTCTTCTTCTTCTTCTTCTCTCTTTCTATTCTCTTCTTTTCTCTCTTTTTCTTCTTCTGATTTTTTCTCCCATCTCTCTTATTCTTATTGTGATAAATTATCCGTGAGTGGGAAAAATAATGGGTGAGAATGGAGGAAACTTCCTTTTTGTTTCTTTCTTTTCTTTTTCTTCCATTCTTTTTCTTTTTCTCTCTCCCACTTTTCTTCCTTTCCTTTTCTCTTTTCTTCCTTGTCCCCCACTACCAATTCCCTCTCCCACAAATCTCTCCTAATTCAGCCGCCCCCCAAATAATTTTCCACTTACTCTCTTCCTTTGCTCATTTATCCGATTAATGTTCGTTTGAGCAGTTATCAATTTAACATTTTATAATTTTAGAATAATAATCATAAATTAAATTAGAATTTTATTTCATAAAAGTCGGGGTCTTACAATCAGATTATGTGCGACTAATATCAGCGACCGCAATCGGTCGCTAATGATCATCTGCGACCGTATGCGGTCGCTCATAAACTTTTTTTGTTGTAGTGACAAATTGTTATTCTAAAGAAGAGTTTTCTAATCAATTTATAGGATTTCAAACACCCCTTTAAAAACGCACCTTTTCAATTTAAAAAGATATGAACCGAACACACTTTCTAAGGGTCACATCGGTTCAAACTAGTAACTCAAATCGAACCATTGCACTGGTTCAATGTTACACTCGTTCAAACTAGCAGTCACACCAGTTCACACTAGTAACCCATTATGAACCATTGCACCAGTTCAATGTAATATATGTTCAAACTAGTAATCACACATTTATCATTGAAACAATGCATTTGTTAGTTCTTAAAATAATATAATATATTTATTATATAACAACAGATTTTTAAAATATCCAACATTTAATACTAAGTTATATAGATATTTGCTCAATTATTAGTAAATCAACAATGAAAATTTTTGGTATACTAAATTTAGAGTATTGATATGTCAGAGTACCGATACACAATTCACTAGACCAATAAGAATATCTATTATATTATGAACCGAAGTTCGACTCATGGTGATTAAGATATCAAAACAGGCCAAACTGACACAGGAATCCTCACAACATGATTCAAACTTCCTGTCAAAACAATCTCACCAAAGCTATAATCTTCAAGTGCTTCTGTTACATTGAGCTTCAACTCAATATCTTGGATCCCTTGTGGAGGTATTGTAAACCAAGGTGGAGTTATATTAACCATCACTCCCATTGGTGGAACCATTGCTGCTAGATACGTCTCCGGCTTGCTCGCTACGTTTTGTACGTTCCTTCGTACTAATCGTGAGCCAACAAGTGCAGAGATTGTCACGGATGGGATGTTCAGATCAGATGGGTTGTCAAATGAGTGAATGCATGATCCTCCAGTTGCTGTCTTGACTGTTGATGTATCAATGTTGGGCAAAGAGCACAAGAAACTCATGTAATCTTCATACCCTGCTTCATCATAAAATTATCAAAAATTTTAAGTTTTGATTATTAGAGTCAATTTGTGAAATCCTAAAAGTGCAAAATTAATATGAATTCATCTAAGTTTTGAATCAACAAATATAGTAAGGCTGAATGACATTTATGTCCCTCCAAGTTGCCACCCACTTTTAAAGTCGTCCCTAAAGTTCATTTTTCGCAAAATAGGTCCTTAAAGTGATTTTTTTTTGCGTTTCCGTTTCTTTTACCCGATTTGACTTCAACCCGGCCCATTTGATCAAATTTTGGCTCAACCCGACCTAGTTTGACCCAACTCCAATTTAACTAATTCTTTTTTTAAAAAAAAACTAAATTTTTTTAAAATTACTTTTTTTACTTGAACATTATTTTAAAAATAATATTTTATTTTAAAATATAAAAAATAATTATAATTTTAAACATTTCTAAAAATAATTATTATTTTAAGGGAAAAATTATTTTTTTCCATAAAATGAGTAAAGTTTCATTAAATATAGATTCAAAAAACTTTATTTTCAGAACAAAGTAGATTTTTTTCATTTTTTATGTAAAAAATTATTTTAAGATTTTTTTATGTCTGTACAATTATTATATGTATTCTTAATATTTAAAATAAAAACTAAAAATATAAATTGAAATACAAAAAATGGTAAAATATAAATAACAAATCTGATTAGTTTTTTTTATAAATAATTAAAAAGTTGTAAAAAATAATTATTATTTTCAAGAAAAAAATAATTTTTTTTAAAAAAAAATGAGTAAAATTTTATAAAATATAGATTAAAAAAATGAAACTTTCTTTTTAGAAACAAAATAGAAATTTTTATTTTTGTAAAAATGAGTAATGTTTCATAAAATATAGATTCAAAAAAAGAAAATAAAAAAATTTATTTTCATACAACAAAAGTAGATATTTTTTATTTTTTAAAATATGTGTAAATTTTCATAAAAATAATTAAGAATTAAAAAAAATTAATTTTAATTTTAATTTTTTTGAATCTATATTTTATGAAACTTTACTCATTTTTAAAAAATAAAATTTTTAATATTTTTTCATAAAAATAATAAGTATTTTAAAAAAAATATTTTATTTTAAAATAATTATTATTTTTAAATATTAAAAATAGTTATTATTTTAAAAACAATATTTTATTTTAAAATATTAAAAATAATTATTATTTAAGAAAACTAATTGGTGAAATTAGAGTCGAGTCAAAATGGGTCTGGTTGGGTCAAAATGGGTTGAGTTTGGTCAAATTAGGTAAAAGGAACAAAAACGTTAACAAATGTCACTTTAATGACTTAATTGGCGAAACATGAACTATGAGAACTACTTTAAAACTGGGTGGCAACTTGGAGGAACATAAGTGTTATTCAGTCAATCTAGTACTCCCTCCGTCCCTATTTAAATGACATTTTAGAGATGGACACAAGAATTAAGATAATGATTGGAAAACATTAAATATAGTACTCAATTGTCTATAATACCCTTAAATCATTAATTTATCACAACACAAAAGTTTAAAGTACCCAAAAAATAGATAGAGTAATGAGAGGTAATTTTGGAAAAATAATCATTAATTCTCTTAGATTTGAACAAACGTCAATTAATTTGGGATAAATAAAAAACTTTAAAACGTCATTTAAATAAGGACGGAGAGAGTAATTAGTAGTACTTTTTAATTATTTTGCAATAGTAATAGTGATTTTTACTTGAAGTGTAAAAATATATAGATATTTTGAGTTTTAAGATTTCACAAATTGACTTAAAAAAAAAGAGTGTATCAGTAATTATATATGTATACGAATGAAATTATATTCACTCAAGTCTAGAAAGAAATTATATTCATTCAAGTCTAGCTAGAGGATTTTCCGACAAATCTGATATTTGTGGCATTGCATGTGGGGAAACAACACAAGTAAGCTTAGGTTATTGGGTTAGCATAGGTTTAGTGTGTTTGGCCACCGAACCAAAAATGGAGCGGTGAAGTGCATTTTAGCTCCAAAAGATGCAATTCTAAGTTAAATAAGCTGCGTGTAGATAAGTTATTTGTAAGTGAACAAAATTTTCAAGGGGGTTTAGAATTTCAAATGTTCGGTAAACGAATAAACACTTAATGTGTATACAAAAGAAGTTACCTGACGGAAAGACTAGGCCAGGATCAATGGCACGGGTTGGACTGACAAGGCCAGCGCCAAAATCAAACGGTGTGGAGGGGTATAAGCTGTACATATCAGATCCTTCAGCCATTATTGCTTCTCCTAGATTATCATGCTTGATAGCAGTAGTTGACATTGCAGAGGCAATCATTGAAGGAGTCCATGAAGGATTATGCTGCTTGAGCAGTGCAGCTATACCAGATATATGAGGTGTTGCCATACTTGTACCAGACAACAGCGCAAAATTATGACCTAAAAGCAAATCAATCATCGAGAATTTATGGGTACAAGAATGATCCAAAATAACTATTAAATAATTACTCATGTTGACACTCGACAAAAGTACTATGTATACTGGACACTTCTAGTGTAAATAATTGTCAAAATTAATAAGTATCCGTGTCGGACTATTTCAAATATCGGGTTCAATTGAACACTCTATTTGAATCTGTGTAACATAGTCGAACAATTTTCTAGACAAATGGGGTATAAGTTTCTATCGTAAATTACTCCCTCCTCCATCCCACAAAGACGTGTAAAGTACCAAAAAATTATGCCTCCAAAAATGTCTAAAAATACAATTCAAATTTAAAATATATTGTATGAAGACTATATTACCCTTGAACTACTTGATTATAGTCCATTACTTCTACGAAAATGTAAGAATCATATGGTACTTACGTGGAGCCCATTGTAGCTAAATTTGAAATTCTTTTATTCTCTTTCTTCTGCTTCGATTTTTTTTTAATTTGTATGAAAATTATACTCAAGTTATTTTTGGAACATAGGGAGTACCTGAAAGAATGGGATCTTGGAGACTCATGGGACTCCAAGCTGCCCATATTTGGTGTCCTGGGGCCAAAATATCCGGCTTTAGGACATCTGTCGGATTTCTATTGACATCGATGAAATCAGGTCCTCTTGAAGAGAATCTGCTAACAATTGGTGATCGCCCCATGTAAGAAGATGTTCTTCCCTCTCCTATGGCTGCTCTGCCACTATAGCTCATCACAAATCCATTGTTGTCCCTCTGAGTTTGCCGTTCATAGTACTGTAATATGAACTGTGACAACAAAAAAATGAGAAATTCAAATAAGACAAAAACTATCTAGCTTACCTGGACAAAGCATTGATGAGTTGTACAATACAACCTATCGATGTTTTGTTTATATATTCTAGACAATTTTTGTCTATTTACCTAGTATTAATCAAAAATAATTTTTATTTAATTTAAGTTAATGTTTAAAGAAAAACTACGCGCTCACCTGAGCATCACTAACTTTTGGGATCATTATACCGGGAATTGTAAAGGGAATGGGTTCTGCTACAAAATCACCAAAAGTCGAGTTTGCGATAAAAACAAATCCCATGAATCCTAAGGTCCTTGCTGTCTCAATAATGGCAATGAGTGATGAAGTTCCGTTGTAAAAGCCTGCAGCAAATGTGCATATAACAACACTTCCGTGAACAACAAAAGGGTCTAATGCCTCTGGATATTGGCATTCATCTATGTACTCTGCAGTCTTGGGGAATGTCCCGTTTGCCTTGACTGCATCTTTAGCCAACACCAACTTATATTGTAAAAATCCACATCCGAAGCTCGGTCCTATATGCAAAAAATAATAATAATAATAATATAACTTCAACTTTGACATGGATTTTAAGACGTACAAATAAATATTTGGAGTTCCAAATGCATTCCATAATCTAGTTTTATCTACAAGTGACTTTATTTAGACACAACGTATTTAACTCATAACGCAATGTTTGAGGCTCAAATGCAACACACCAACAATAATGGTTTGATGTGTTTGAACCTCAAAACTCACGAATCGCTACTGTTGTATACGTTGGTAACCGAACAAACCTAAACAATGAATAAACTTGCTTATGATCAAATTAAAGGGAAATGATATATGTGACTCGGATATTCCCTTTTCAATGCAAATGCTACATTATACAGTTGTACTGTATGCATCAGGTATTGTACAGTTGCACTGAAAATATTAGCTCCCAAATTCAAGTTACCTGATAATCCCACACCGCCAATTTGCTGACCGTTTCCAAGAATCAGGGTACTGGAGTAGAGTCTATCTGTGCCACAAGCAGCTACGCCCACAGCCCAAGGGCTATAGGAAACGACGGTGTAAGGACCTGGACCATGATTTCCAGCAGCTTGAGCCACAAAAACTCCAGCCTTTCGTGCAGATAACATGAAAATGTCAAACATGCTTAAGAAAGTAAGTGTATCTTCTGGTGGTTCATCTGGTCCGATAGATAGTGTTAAGATATCAATTCCATCCATTGTTGCCTGCAGTTATTGATAGCATATCATTATTATTATTTTTTAATTTTTTTGTCAACAAATTTCATATAAAAATTATCTAATCAGCTGATTGTTTAAAGTATAAACTGTTTACTTGATCAATTGCAGCTACCACATCTGCTATAGTTCCCAAGCTTGGATATATAGCCTTGTATACAGCAATTCTGTTGTGAAGAATGCAAGAGAAAATGCATCAAATTTATGTTATATTCTATCTACTGCCTCCGTCTTTTGATTGATGTTTTAAAAGAAAACACAAAGATTAAAAAATATCATTAATGCTTTGTTTGATTGATCAAATTCGATATAAATTCACACTATTCCCTTTTAAAAGTTTATAACAAGATAAAAGAGAAACAAATTAATATTTAATGCAAGGATAATATGAGAAACTAACTCGGTAATACTTCCTCACAATCTACAAACCTTTGATAAAAAGAAAGAAATTTCACTTTAAAAAGACAGATAAAAGAACGGAGGCAGTATTTTGTTTGTTGTCTATAAAATCCTCTGACAAAAGCAAAACTAGTACCGTGCACGTGGCGCCATCCCACTGGCTCTCCCATAGTTAAAGCCATTCACAACTATTGGAACTCCAAAATTTCCAGCTGCAGTTGACGCCACATGACTGCAAAATAGCATACCTAAGTTTACTTCTCAAGGTGACAGATGAAACAATCACATGTAACAAAGCAAAAATACTCTCTTCAAAATGAGTCTCATTCCCCTTTTTCATGTCGCTAAAATGAGAGGCGCTTTTATAAAAGTTGACTGAAAATGCAGCTTGGTGTCCCAAGTTTGCCAATAGTAAAAAGTATGTAATTATACTCGACTTTAATTGCATATGTCAATATATTTATTTACACTTCTAAAGTTAAAATTGACAAGTTTTATTAAAATACAGAGTATCAGTTCCCTTGTTATTTCTTGGGGTCCACATTAAATGGGTATATATATACTATATTTATATTTTGGACACCTTAAAAGCTAGCTATTAAGGTTGGAGAGCCCAAAGTTTATAAATATCTCACATCAAAGTCTCATACCATCGATGTGAGACACAAGTCTCACACCTTGCAATTAGGATCATAACATTCCACCACGCTCCGCAGTCCCGGCGCCCGCGCGGGTTGGCTTTGCGCTAGACGATTTTAGCCCCGGGCGAACACTGCAATACCGACGTCATCACCCTCGCCGCACGATTGCAACCGGGAGGTAGTGGACGACTTTGATACCAATTGTTACAATTTACAAACAATGGGAGAGTGGTGGAATGTTATGATCCTAATTGCAAGGTATGAGACTTGTGTCCCACATCGATGGTATGAGACTTTGATGTGAGATATTTATAAACTTTGGGCTCTCCAACCTTAATAGCTAGTTTTTAAGGTGTGGCTCTCCCATTTTTTGTAACACAAAGCTTATTTGTTATTTCTGCAAGTGGTCCCTATTTACGGCTATTTCTGCCAAATTTATCATCGTTGATACAATTTCATCTCCTTTGCCGCAACTTAGTTTCTCTCTCTACTCCGCAATTCATTCACGAGTTTAAATTCATTCTCCCAAACCAACCATCAATTTTACTGATCACTAGCATAGCGGAGAAATGAGACATATATCAAGAACAAATACTATAATTGCCATCTTAACCAACTCAAGCCATCTAGATCTGCATTATTTGATTGCCAGAGATTGAACCCAGTCGCATACCCAAAAAAAAAAGAACAATGAAGTACTACTGTTCATCATCTTTTTGACCCAAAGGTACAACGAACTTATTCACCATTTGTGAAGATCAATCACCCATCAAACACAACCACTAATTTGAGTCAGATCTTGCAATACATCCATCTCCAATCGTTTCTTGTAAACAATCTTAAGTTTTCTCAGAATGAATAAAGAACTAGTGAACAAAAAAAACTCGAGAATTCGTTGTTAGGAAAAATCACCTCCCAAATACTGTTGTCTTTGATAAATTAGACGGATAAAATGTCAGCACATGCCAAACAAATTAAATTTACAGTTCCACCAAAATAATAACCACTGCAGGAAATAAGTAGAAAATATCTAACCACGAGACACCAAGATTTTACGTGAAAAATCCTCTAAAATTAAGAGGTAAAAACCACGGGACAAACTCCGAATAATTCACTATAATAAACTGAGAGAATAAAAAGATATCTTAATTTGAGTACAAACTCAAATTACTTCACCAAAATAACTATATGATGGAACCCAAATAAAATACCCTTTTATTTGAACTATCTTTCTCTCTCTATTTTTCTAAAGCTTCACAAAAGCTTCTCTCTCTCTTTGAACTCTCGGATGAGAGTGTACTGATTTGTGTTGGTGTATTTTTTGCCTTATGTTTGGCTGCCTTTTATAGCAGAATGGAGGGGAGGGGAAATAAATGAGTGAGGCATAATTTCAAAGGGCTGGTAGAAGGAGGAAAATTCAAGGGGCGGTGGAGTAAATGAATTGGGCGAGGACTTTTGACTAACAATCTCCCCCTCCAAACCCATTAGAGGAGGTAATCTCTGTGACCCCGTCAGTTGAAGTCCATCCCTGCCAATTCCTTGCAAAATTCCTGCTTGTCGCGAGCGACAACTTTTGTCAACATGTCTGAGGGATTCTCGTCGGTATGAACTTTCTTCAATTTCATCAATTCATTTTCCATCACATCTCAAAGCCAGTGATAACGAACATCAATATGCTTGGTCCGATTATGATATGTGGCATTCTTGGTCAATTCAATTGCACTCTGACTATCACAATAAACCACATACTCATCTTACGTTAAACCCAACTATTGGAGAAACCGTTTTAACCACAACATCTCCTTGCCGGCTTCAGTAGCGGCGATGTATTCTGACTCAGTTGTAGACAAAGAAACACACTTTTGCAACTTGGACTGCCATGATACTGCTCCCCCTGCAAAAGTAAACAAATACCCCGAAGTAGACTTCTTCTCTTTAGCCATGTCTGCATCTGTAAAACCCTCCAAGACTGGACTCGTACTACCAAAAACCAAACATAAACTGGAAGTAGTTTTCAAGTATCTGAGAATCCACTTAACTGCTTCCCAATGTTCTCTGCCAGGATTTGACAAATACCTGCTCACAACGCCAACTGCATGAGCAATATCTATCCGCGTACAAATCCTTGCATACATAAGACTCCTTACAGCAGAGGAGTAGGGAACTGCAGCCATATCATCTCTCCCTTCCTTAGTAGAAGGACACATTCATTTTTTCAACTTAATATGACTAGCTAATGGTGTGCTAACTGGTTTAGCATCACCCATGTTGAACCTTACAAGCACTCGCTCAACATACTTCTCTTGTGACAACCACAACCTCTTGGCTTTCCTTCCACGAACAATCTTCATACCCAAAATCTGTTTAGCTGGACCTAAGTCCTTCATATCAAAGGACTTGAACAACTCACCCTTGAGCCTGCGAATCATATCAGCATCATGCCCAACTATCAACATATCATCTACATATAGCAACAGAATAATGAAGTTACCATCCGGGAACCTCTTAACATACACACAGTGATCTGCAACTGTTCTACTATAACCTTGATCCACCATAAATGAATCAAATTTCATGTACCACTGCCTTGGAGCTTGTTTCAGGCCGTACAAACTTTTCTTTAACTTGCAAACCAAGTGTTCTTTCCCTTTAACTTCAAATCCCTCTGGCTGTTCCATGTAGATTTCTTCCTTCAAATCACCATGAAGAAAAGCAGTCTTCACATCCAACTGCTCAAGCTCAATATCCATACCAGCTACTAATCCCAGCACTACTCGAATAGAAGTCATCTTCACAACTGGAGAAAAAATCTCATCGAAATCAATACCTTGCTTTTGAGCAAAACCTTTGACGACTAATCGAGCCTTGTACTTCCCTAGTTTTTCACCATCCTTCTTAATCTTAAACACCCATTTGTTCTTCAATGCTTTCCTGCCCTTCGGAAGTGTAGTCAACTCATAGGTATGATTCTTGTGCAAAGAATCCATCTCATCTTGCATAGCTCTCAGCCAATTACTTTTCTCCTTATGAGTCTTGACTTCCTGAAAATCCTCTGGCTCCCCCTCCTCAGCAACTAAAAGATATTCAGATGAAGGATATCTAACTGATGGCACATGTTCTCTAGTGGATCTTCTTAGCTAAGGTTCTTCAATATCAGGTTGCTCCCCCTGATCAACACTCTCTGCATCTGACCCATCACCATCGTGCAAATCTTCATTCTGACCTCCTTCTCCAACTGTGGCATTCTGTACTGGAGAAGAAACTCCGCTGATATCTGGAACTCTATTATCTCTGGGCTGTGTAGCATTATGAAAATGCTCATAATTTTGGTGCTCATGAAACACCACATCTCTGCTCCTGAATAATTTTCTTTGCACTGGATCCCATAACCGGTATCCAAACTCTGCATCTCCATAGCTAACAAACACACATGGAGTAGACTTGTCATCAAGTTTCGATCTTTGTTCTTTGGGGATATGTGCAAAAGTCTTGCACCCAAATACCCTCAAGTAAGAATAAGACAAATCCTTACCACTCCAAATCTTTCTGGAATATGAAAATCCAATGGTGCTGATGAAGATCTATTAATCAGGTAACAAGCAGTACAAACAGCTTCACCCCAAAATGACTTAGGCAGTTTAGCCATTCTCAACATGCATCACACTCTCTCAATAACAGTGCGGTTCATTCTCTCAGACACACCATTATGCTGTGGGGTACCAAGAACAGTCTGCTCATGTCGAATGCCCTGCTTACTGAAATATTCAGCAAACTACTTAGAAGTGTATTCCCCTCCGTTGTCTCTACGAAGACACTTCAATGATTTTCCAGTCTCCCTTTCAACCATAGCATGAAAACTCTGAAAATGCTGGAATACCTGGTCTTTTGTTCTCAACAAAAATACCCACACCTTCCGCGAAGCATCATTAATAAAGGTAACAAAGTACCTATTTCCACCCAAAGACTCAACCTCAATGGGTTCACATACATCAGAATATACTCTCTCTAGTAGCTCTGATTTTCTTTTAGCTGAACTACTAAAAGAAACTCTATGTTGTTTTCCAAACAAACAATAATCACAAGGGCTTAAAACAGTACATTTAGCAAAAGGAATGAGTGGCCTTTTTGCTAATAACTGCAACCCTTTCTCACTCATGTGGCCAGGCCTCTTATGCCATAAGTTTGGTGAAGAGTCATCCTTAACTGAATTCAACTCACTAGAACACACTTTCACATGAGTCTTGTACAACGAACAACAAGCAACACCTCTTGCAATCACCATAAAGCCCTTGGTAAGCTCCACTTTCCACTGCCAAAGTGATTCTCATAGCCTTCTCTGTCTAAGGCCATGCCAGAAATCAGGTTGAGACGCAAATCTGGAACGTGTCTAACATCCCTCAAGGTAACAGTGCAACCAACACTTGTCTGAATGCAAACATCACCAATTCCAATAATCTTGGACTGATCAGTATTTCCCATTCTCACGTACCCAAAGTCTCCAGCTTTGTAAGTTGTGAAAAATTCTTTCTTATGTGTAGCATGATACGAGGCACCAGTATCAACCACCCAATCAACTTTCTGATCATCAACATGCAAGCATTCTTCTTCCCCAAATGAAAGAATCACAACGTCTTCGGTGACTGTGGCTGCAGTGTTCTTCTCCTCAACCCTTCCCTGCTCACCATTTTTCTGCTTGTCTAACCAGATTCTGCAATTTCTCTTGTAATGACCTTCCTTATTACAATGGAATCATCTATACGTTTCGCCTTGTCTGGTCTTTGACTTGCTCCTATGATTTTTGCTTTTGCTGCGACTTGTATCTCCTTTGTGAGATCCCCTAAAATTGCTTCTGCCCCTGTTCTCTGTGACAAGAGCATGTGTCTAAAAATTTATGCCTTGCTCCTTTTGCCTTGTCTCCTCATTATGAAGACTGTTCTTGACCATCTGCATAGTCATTTTTCCTTCTAGAGCTGAATTGCTTAGAGACACCACCAAAGTCTCCTAGCTGTTTGGCAACGAACTGAGAAGCAAAAGAGCCTGAATCTCATCATCAAGATTCAACTTCATGGTGGATAGTTGGTTCACCAAACCTTGGAACTCACTCATATGCTCTGACACACTGCTCCCGTCCTTGTACTTTAGATTCACAATTTTTCGAATGACAAAAGTTTTATTTTGTGCATTCTTCTTCTCGTACATAGACTCTAGTGTTGTCCATAGAGTGTGAGCATCTGTCTCCTGCGAAACATGGTGTAACACACTTTGATCAATCCACTGCCGGATGTGACCAATAGTCTTCCTATTCATTTTATTCCAATCAGCCTTAGACTTATCCGCGGGCTTCTTTCCCTTGAGCTCCAACGGATCATACAAATCCTTGCAATAAAGGATATCCTCCATTCTAGGCTTCCAGATCGAAATATTTGAAGAGGTCAATTTAATCATGGCTCCAACTGATTCCTCCATAAAATTTATCAAAAACAACCGAGCAAATAACCTTAGCTTTGATACCAGTTGTTGGGAAAAATCACCTCCCAAATACTGTTGTCTTTGATAAATTAGACGGATAAAATGTCAGCACATGTCAAACAAATTAAATTTGTAGTTCCACCAAAATAATAACCACTGCAAGAAATAAGTAGAAAATATCCAACCACGAGACACCAAAATTTTATGTGGAAAACCCTCTAAAATTAAGAGGTAAAAATAACGGGACAAACTCCGAATAATTTACTATAATAAACTGAGAGAATACAAAGATATCTTAATTTGAGTACAAACTCAAATTACTTCACCACAATAACTATGTGATGGAACCGAAATAAAACACCTTTTTATTTGAACTATCTTTCTCTCTCTATTTTTCTAAAGTTTCACAAAAGCTTCTCTCTCTCTTTGAACTCTCGGATGAGAGTGTACTGATTTGTGTTGGTGTATTTTTTACCTTATGTTTGGCTGCCTTTTATAGCAGAATGGAGGGGAGGGGAAATAAATGAGTGAGGCATAATTTCAAAGGGCCGGTAGAAGGAGGAAAATTCAAGGGGCAGTGGAGTAATGAATTGGGTGAGGACTTTTGACTAACATTCATGATACAAACAAGCTATCATCTTGTTCCAATGCCTAAAGAAAAATTTACATAAAACATACTCCCTCCGTCCCAAATTAATTGCTCAGTTTTGACTTTTTAAAGTCAAATTGACCATTTTTAAGAATAATCTTTTTACTATTTTTGTTAAAATATAGGTGAAAAGATTATAACCAAAAGAAAGTATATACAATTTATTACTAATCCCAATTTTTATAATATTAGAAATATATTTATATATGCTTAATTATTAATTCTAAAAAAAGTCAATTTGACTTAAAAAGGTCAAAATTGAGCAGTTAATTTGGGACAGAGGGAGTATATTCTTTCTATATATTTTGCTTCAATTATATTTTTTCTCCTAATTTGGATCTTGATGCAATGCATGATCGGGAATGGAGTGTAGAGAGAGTGAGAGAAAAGAGTTGTAGAAAGAAGGAAGGAAGGCAGTGTATTTGGGTATTTTGACAAATGAGGGTAAAATGGGTACAAACTGATGAGTTTCGTTATGGAGTAGAGCCTACTTACGGAAATATCAATTATTGCTGTGGAAATATCAATTCCCTATATTTTTAGGATTCACATTAAAATCATAGAAAATTTTCAGGTCAATAGAGAAAAATTGTCCAGTGTACTTTGTCTAGATAAACTAGATATTTTTTGTATGGTTACATAGTACTCCCCCGTCCCTATTTAAATGACGTTTTAGGGTTTTTTTATTTGTTCCTAATTAATTGACGTTTGTTTAAATTTAATAGAATTAATTATAATTTTTTCAAAATTACCCCTCATTACTCTACCTATTTTTTTGGTAATTTAAACTCTTGTGCTATGATAAATTAATAATTTAAGAGTATTATAGACAATTGAGTACTATATTTAATACTTTTTAATTATTATCTTAATTCTTGTACCCATTTCTAAAACATAATTTAAATAAAGACGGATAGAGTACTATTAACTCAAAACCATCATCCACAACTTGATTGATCATTTGATCTAGCGTAAAATGACGATTTAAGCATACAAATACTAACGAAAGGTCTTAATGGAATCCTGATTCCAAGCAATTGGTTTTGGAAAGTGTGTCCTACAGGAGTGAGTTCCATTTATATAGTTACAGAGTTGTAATTTTACTACTACTAGTAGTACTTATATAACAAAGGATACAGAAATGCAACTCTCTACCTATACCAAAACAACTACTCTCTCCGTCCCATAATAAAAATCCTTATTATTATTTTGGGTAGTTTCACGTTAAATATCCATTTTCTTTTAATAACCAAACTTTTATCCATATTTTTCTATTATAACCGCAACATTAAATATCTCATAGTTTTGTTATTCTAATTCTCTCTCCATATTTAATGATATTATTATGGACAATTTTGTCATATTATTCATCTTTTTAATATGCTTGAAAAGTCCACCAAAATTTTTATCTCGGGACAGAAGGAGTAATTCGTGTAGGACTGTCCAAATGGACGGCCAAAAACCGTCTAGAATCCAAATTTGTCTGAATGGACCTAATGTTTGAGCGCACTCAAACTTTGGGTCATTCCTAGTAAGACTCACACAAACAATATAAATTACCTTCCATGTCCAACAGCGTCAAATGGTGAAAGCAAATCAACAGAGGCATTGAAACTAGGATCTGCTTGAGCTCCAACTGAGAAATACCTAGCAGAAACTATCTTCCCATTGCATGAACTTGTAGGGAACTGAGGACCACCCTCACAAGTACCAGAAAAATGAGAAATATTCGACGTGAAAGGATCGAATGGATCATAAGCAAAGCTGGGATGAAATGGATTAATCCCTGTGTCGATAAAACCAATAACAATACCATCACCTGCATTTGTCTCTCCTCCTTCTTGTGTCCAAACTCCTTGGGGCAACTCTAAAAACTGAGGGGTGTAACTTGTCATTAGTTTGGCTCCCCTATCTTTCTCCACCAACTTCACTCCATTAGCTTTTTTCAACTTTTTGGCCTTAAATTTTGATCCATTTTAACCCTAGTTAGCCGTTAGACTGTGTTTCAGAGTTTTTAAATAGACTAAAAAAGAAAAGAAAGGATGGAAAACTTAGGTTTTCTGTCTAGAACTTTTGTTACACAGTTTTCTAAAGAACAAAAAGAAAAGAAACGGACACAAAATTTGATAATTTTTTTTGCCAAGTATTTCGTCCGAAAATGGATGGATATTTTGGACCAAAAACTAATTAAATAATATAAAAAAATCATTTATAATTATTGTTATACCTTTTAGATGACAAACACAATAGAACTAATGTAAGGGTAGAATAGTAATCCAAATATAAAACTTTAAGATTTCTATTATTTTCTTCTCCGTCAGAAACTAGTGAAGCTAAACTCAAGAATGAATGATAAATACTCTCATCTAGAAAATAGATTTTTATTTGACTTTTGACATTATTCTTTTTTCACATATTAAGGTTTATTATAGACACACTTAGATGGAGAGAGGACCTGAGAAGCTGTAGTGTGGACTGCAAATCCATTAACAATGTGTTTGAAACTGTAAAGTTTGTTGTAACCCCCAGTATCTAGAGTACTTTGTAGAAGTTGATCATGAGTTTTCACCAAGTGCTTTGCATGAGCCTTTGAAACTTCACTACATAAAAGATGAATCAATCAACAAACTAACTGATGAGAAAACTATTACTCCCACAAAAACAAAAAGAGTCTCATTTAGTAAAAAATAAATAAAAAATCGTTCCTTTTTTTCTTTTTCTTTTTTTAATATATTTTTTTGTTATAATAGTATAAAATAACAAATATTCCTTAAGTTTATTATCTCGTTTGCATTATAATCTCATCTTTATTGAACTCAATAAATTTAAGGATAAACATGAAATAAAAACATTATCCTTAAATTTTGTAAATGATCATTTTTTTTGTATAACAGAGAAAGTATTATTTTAGAGCCACGCTATATATACCAGTTCGCATATGTCCGATTAAACACAGATGACAGCGTAAATATCAATCATTTTGAGGGCATTTATTATCCGTGTAATCTTATAGCCTACTCGGTATATGAAGAGTTTTTCAATTGAGTAATGCTCAATGTATTAACTCTTTTATTTCGAATAAGTATATCTCAAATAATGTGATATTGAGTTAGAAAAATTGTAATTTATGTCATAGTTAATCACAAGAAATGCACTTAACGTCGAAATGCACCTGATGTGATACCACATAATATGAAAATTTATTTGAAACAAACAATCTGAGACCTCCAGTATTATTACCCTTTTCAAGTACTCGTACGACTCTCTTACCTATATGGATCAAGGTTTTTTCCTTGTTGAATAGCCTTAGTAGTACCTAAATGAAATGCAACTGGATCACCTTCCACTAGAACCAAATATATATCTCTATTTTCTGCCATGCAACCAAGAAGAAACGCAAAAAGGAGAACTCCATTTCGCGATGAAGCCAAAAACTCTGTTTTCTTTTTCATGGATAAAAGAGAGTTTAAGAGAATTCTAGGGTTTTGTTTGGAAAAGAAGGTTAAGAAGAGCTTCTGAGCTTTAAGAAGCCATTTAAATTGCAAAAGCATGTGCCCAACAATAACAAGCTCACATTGTTAGTGCTACGGTAAGTTGAAGCACTTTTAGATTTAGGACTTTTGACAAAAGTATTTTTATAAAAAAATTTAAAATAATGTTTGATTACATAATTATAGAAATTCTTTTAAAGGTGTTAATTATTCGAGTGTGTGGTCTGAGATTTTATTTTATTGTTAGCAATTTAAGTATAAATTTGTACATTTACATATTTGCCAAAAGTGTTGGTCAAAAATACAAATTTTCTATTTCAACTACAAGTGCTTTTGAACTCAAATCTCGGCTCTTTAAAAATACTTTTAGAAAGTTATCAAATACCATAACACTATCATATTAAAATTACAAGTGCTTTTAATCCACCCAAAAGCTCTCCTAAACGGACTTTTAACGTGAATAAAGCTGACCAAGTGAGCTTACAAAACTAAAGGACAGTTTCACCTTTCAATCAACCGTTAAATTTTTCTATCAATTTCTTGTTCATATAGGAGACAAGTGGAAGTACTCAGTTGAACAAGAAACGTTTATGTGCATGTGGTTATGACATCTCAAACTAACTTTTTGAAAGTTTAGCAACAATAATCTTGAAAATTAACTTAAAACTGTTGTAAATACACGAATTCGGAACCTTGCACTTGGTGTTTTCACATGGATCGGACGAAGGGTAATGATTGATTATCTAGTGTGACTCACAAACAACAAGGCATTAATTTTTGAAAATGTTTGTTTTCCAGAACTTTATTACCCCTCAATTTCTTTTTATCCATCTTTTTAGAGATTATTATCTCTCAATTCCTTTTTTATCCATCTTTTTACAGATTATCTTATATCTGGTGTGACTCGCAAACGAGACTTTAATTTTTAAAGATGTTTGTTTTTTAAAACTTTACTACTCCCTCTTTCCCTTTTATTAATCTTTTTAGAGATTTTCTGGTGCCACTCACAAACATCGAGACTTTATTTTTTTGAAGATGTTTGTTTCTCGGGACCTTAGAACAATTTCAGCAGGCCGGAGTTGCCAAAATCGTAGACTGTATTTAGTTTAGGAAGTCAATTTTGCTCTAGCAAATGTACTATATTTAGTCTACCAACTTTTTCGGCAGCTCAAAAAGACTAAATCTGCGAACGAAAAATCAGGCAGACTATAAATTTAATATAATTAAATGGGAAACTCTCTGTTGAAGAAATTGAAGAAAAAAAAGAACGAGAAACTCTGTTGAAGAAGAAGAAGGAGGAGCTCTCTGTCGAAGAAGAGGGAGATGAAGTCTAAGGAGTGAAAGTAAAGAAGAAGATGAACGGATAGAATCCCAAGTACCAAGTCCCAAAGGATAGAAAAAAATTAATCAGAACGGTAATAAAAAGTACCAACAGATAGAAATTGAAAGCGTAATTGGAAAATCTATAAATATGTACAATAATTCAATTTATTTTTTATCTTTCAATCAGCTACTCCAACATTTAGCATTTGCAAGTATGTTGTTAATAATAGTTTGTATTTTTATTATATTTGATTTTTGTTTTTTATTGATAATATCTTTTTAATTTATTTTTTAGATGAAAAATCATGGTCCTCCGATGTATTATTCTTCATTATTATCTGAAGGTTTCTCACTTGATGATCCAAATTTGTTGAATGAATTTTCAATTCAAACTGATGTACCAATTCAGACTCCCGAAAATGAGTCCAATAAAAGAACATAGCGAAAGGGAAATTACACAATTGAAGAAGATGCTCTTCTTGTTTCCGGATGGCTTAATGTAAGTATGAATCCAATTCAAGGAAACGATCAGAAGCATGGAAGGTATTGGAAAAGAGTTCACGAATACTTTCACGAATACAAAAATTTTGAGTCTGAACGCAATTCTACTGCTTTGGCGAAACGTTGGTCAACAATTCAACTCACGGTGAACAAATTTTGTGGATATTATGCTTCAATTGAAAGAATGCAACAAAGCGGTGTAGGCGAATAAGATAAGGTATTTCAATTTTTTCATGTAAAATTTCATTAAGTTTTATTCTTATATTTTATATTTAATACTTTGTAAATAATTTTCCAATAGATATGTCAAGCATTAGAGATGTTTAAAAGTATGCAAAACCAACCAATGATTTGGATATATGCATTGTTGGAGAATATTAAAGGATGCACCGAAATGGAGAACAGATAATATTGGAAAAAACAGAAAAGTAATAGAAAGTCAAGTCCAACAGCATCTTCTCCATCAACCGCAGAAGAAGTCAGTTTGGGTGAAGACGATGGTATTGAAGATACAATCTCTGCAGGATTAGAGAGGCCAATGGGAAGAAAGGCTTCGAAAGCATTATTTAAAAAGGCAAAGGAACTTGTGGTACTAGTACACCTATGGAGTTGAGGTTTGAGAAGTTCAAGTATCAGATGAAATTGAACCAACAAAAGAGACAAGAGAACATGGACATAATATATTTTCAAGAGCAAGAGAAGTTGAATATAATGAAATTGCACAAGAGGATGAAAGGATCATGATGATTGACACCGCTAACATGGAGTCTGAAGTAGCTGAATATTACAAACAACGCAAGAAAGAAATCATGAAAAGAGTTACATCTAGTAGTTGACTTGTTTATTATTAGAGAATTATAATTTGCTTATTATTGTAGTAGAATGTAATGGATTAGGCTCCGCCATGTAGTGACCACAAGTGTTGAATAATATCTTCTTGCAATTTAGAATGAACTTGTTTATCCCTTATGAGATGATTTGCTTCAATGCATTCAAGTAATTGTGGGGTACGCTCATGAGACACTTCTACAGTTGGAATCTCGTCATGCGTATCGTAGGTTGTTGGTTCTTGATTTTCATCTCGTTCATCTTCAATGATCATATTATGTAATATTATGCAGTCATAATTTCTTTTAGTGTTGTTTGATCCCAAAATCGCGCAAGACCAGGAACTATCGCAAAACGTGCTTGAAGTACCTCAAATGCTTGCTCAACATCCTTTCTAAGTGCCTCTTGAGTCTTAGTAAATAGTTTTCTTTTATTTCCCCAAGGTGTCGAAATAGTTTTAACAAATGTTGCCCATGGGGGATATATACCATCAGCAAGGTAATATCCCATCGTGTACTCATTTCCATTAATTGAGTAGTTCATTGGCGGAACACGACCTTCAGTAAGAGCAGAGAAGATAGATGATCTCTCCAAAACGTTAATATCATTATGAGAGCCTGGTAATCCAAAAAATGCATGCCATATCCAAAGATCGTATGAAGCCACCGCTTCTAAAATAATTGATGGCTCATGCACATGTCCAGAATACATACCATACCACGCAACCGGACAATTCTTCCATTTCTAATGCATGTAATCGATGCTCCCCAACATCCCAGGAAAACCACGCTCTTCAGCGTTTGATAACAATCTAACGATGTCATTACTATTGGGGGGATATCAGATATTCATCACCAAAAATTGAAATGACTGCTTTTACAAACCTTTTAAGGCTCAATATAGTCATGCTTTCACCGATTCGCACATAATCATTAAAGAAATCCGCTGAAACACCATAGGCAAGCATCCGCATTGAGGCAATTATCTTTTGTAGTGAAGATAGACCGAGATGTCCTGTAACATTCATTTTTTGGACGAAGTATGAATCATACGCTTCAATTACTCTTTGAATTCGGAGGAAAAGCGGGCGCCGCATTCTAAACCTTCTCCGAAAAAGATACGGGGGTATGTAGGATGTTCATCAAAATAATCACGAAAAAGTCGATTATGACCTTCATGTCTACCACGATCAATGGTAATACGACCTTGTACAGAACCATGATGACGTGATGTATGCCTATTAACATTTTGTTGTTCTTCTTCAATAGCCGCCATGCCTAACAATTTTCCATATGCTTCTTCATCTTCTTCTTCATCCATGTGCAACATAGCAAATTCGAATTGACGAGACATATTTAAAATAACTTATTTGACTGGAAGAATGAAGTTAAGATGAGTGAATATGAGAGACTAGATGTGACTTATATTTATAGATGCTATTTGTTTTTTAAAATATAGCCGTTATAATATGGCCGTTGGAATATGGTCGTTCGAATATGGTCGTTGGATTATGTCCGTTGAAGTTTTTTTGAATTCATTGATTGGTTTAATCTTTTTATATTATAGTCCACGAGATAGTCCATAAGATAGTCCATCTGCTGGAAGAAGTGAAGACTAAAGGACATTTGCTGATGTCAGATGGACTAAATATAGTCCAACAGATAGTCCATCTTCTGGAGATGCTCTTAATACTCAAAAATATTTTATGGATTTTTGTGAAGATTTTTATTTGTAATTTTAAAAACAAAATATTTGTGTTGGAATTTTGAAGTCATTACAAAACTATAAAATATATGATGACTCTCACTGATAACTAATTTACCATCATTATAGAGTATTTTGGACTGTCATTGCAATTACAAATCTTATGTGAGATTAATTTTGTTTAGTAAGTCAACTCACATATGTTTCCTTTTATATTTTCTTTTAAAATTATAATTATGATCAAGGTTTTTAAACCCGGACCGGTCATCGAACCGGAAAAGTTACTGGGTGGATGGGTCACTGGTCCAACCAGTGGTCGGACCGTTATTGACCCAGTGATGTCATTAATATGTAATAAATAATAAATAATTAATTATATTAATTATTATTATATATTGTATATAATATTTAGTAAATATGTAAAATTAATCAATTTATCTACAAAAAAAAACTAAACATCTCTAAGATACATTCAAATTCTGAAATTCAACCACAAGTTCAAGTGTTTGACTAAATGAATGCAAAAATATGTAAAATACCAAACAAATTCTCAACTAAATTACTAAAATAAAATAAAATCCGTAATATTTTTTTTTAATCTTTAAGGAGAGAACCGGTCAAACCCGTGAACCGGTCACTGGTTCACTGGGTCAACCGGTTCAACCGCCGGTTCACTGGTTCTGAACGGTTTTTGAGCAGAAGTGGTTTAGTGGTCCAAACCGGACCGTTGAGTGAACCGGGTCCGGTTTTTCCCGGTTCAACCGGCGGTCCGGTCCGGGTTTAAAAACATGGATTATGATTTGAGTTTTGGTATAGTGATAATACTTGTTATTTAGTTTGCAAATGGGGGTGAATGTTTGAATTTTACAAGTATCATTTGATACAATTAATATAGTGAAATAAATTGTTCGTAAAAAGAGATTCACATTCTTACATTTGATTTCTAAAGTCATGTATTTTTTGTGATGACTTTGACAATCACTATAGATTGATTGTATTAATAATCACTAAAGCACTAAGCGTTTGTGTGATTGTCAAAACCATCACAAAAAGGCTTTCATGATGGGGGTATACAAGATGCATGACATGCGTGACGGCTAAAGTCATCACAAAAACTATTTGTGCTGATTTTTTGAATTTATATGAAGGATTTGAGGCATCAAAAAAGACTATTTTTTATAGTACGTGCATGTTTCTCATTAGCCTAGATAACATGAATATGCAAAAATGACGTAATAGAATATTTATAGCTTTAAATTGTTTTTTTTGTTTGTGTCCTAATTCGTAGAATTAAACTGCGAATTGTAAAAATAAAATTTTACCCGTCCGTAGAACTAAACTGCGGACGGAAAACATATCTGATTACCTTAATTGTGAACGACTATTCTCATCTATTTTATCGTACAAGTTTTGTAGGCAAGGAAATCGTATCTTGCTAGTTAGGGTTTCGTGTTGGCTGAGGAGAAGAGAAATCCACAAAGATCACGAAATTGATTGATTGATTGAAGAGGGGAGAAGAACAAGTAGGCAATTACTCCAATGACACGTGGCAGAACTCCTAGAATTCAAAAATCGTGTTAAGGTAACAGGGATTCCAAGAGCCTTTTTGTGTGCTTCGAGTTGAGAGAATCTCCACGTCTTGAGTGCTTTGAGAGGGAATGTCTAAGTCTAGAGTCACCAAAGAGTCCAGCTCCAAAGTCTAGATTCCAAAAAGAGTCCCCTTCCTTCATAGAATGGAAGGGGTATTTATAAATTTTCTTGGAATTAAGTAGTAAAATGTCAAGTACATGTCTTAAGGGAAATTCTAGAAATACCCTTTGGTCATTAGAATAATGCCTATATCGCCCTGTCATTCTAGCCGCCAATCCAATTCCTCAATCAATTCCCAAAACGAGCCACCTCCACGAGCCTTTTGCCTCGGGACACGTGGAGACTTCTCTCAGGTCTTGTACATTTATTTTCGACTTTTACGTCTTCATTCAATTAGGTCATGCGACCCCTAATTTGTACATTTAATGAGACCGTGGAACCGTAATTGTGTATTTAGTTCAATTAGGTCACATGAATCCTAATTTGCACTTGGGCCCACATTTTCCCCCTGCGCGAGAGTTGCTTTTCCAAAGAGACGATCTTGCAAGGATACTTCAAGCTTTTAAACGATATTGCAGAACTCCACTTTGCAAGTCTTGAAGACAAGGATCCTAGAAGAGGGAAACCCTAGGAAACCAAACCCTTTCGATTAATCCCTAGGGAGGCAATGTGATGCCCCCAAATCTAGGTTCCCTAACCTCGGGTTTGGTGCTCACGATCCATCATATATATCACATCTAACTATTCATTCATTAATGAAAAACATCATTCATAATATTCCTTAATACAACTTATAACAATATCCCAGGTTAACTAACCTTGACATAACTTACATACCCTTATAACCAAAAGGTTTACATAATAATTACATAATAAAACATAACCATTAAAAGTTGACACTAACTACTCCTGAGCTTTGCCTTTGTCCCTGTTAGAACCTTCTACTACATCGGCATTAGCTGAAATATTTTATTTAAGCAAGGGTAAGCAACGAGTTTGCTCAACAAGTTAAAATATACAATAAATGATATATATCATGAATAGAATAGTCTAGCTTCTATAGAACTTCAGCAATAATAAAAAGATTTTGAAGTAACAAAATAATAATTTAATCTCAATAATAAAACTTTCTCTCATTTCATACGGAATAACATATCAGAGATAAAAGAGTAAAATTCTTTCAAAGATTCAATAATATTCAATTGAATAAGAAAAATTAACAATACTGCAACAATATTCAATAAAGTGGGATATACCCAGATTTTATGCTGAGTGATCACAAAAGGATCATGAACTAATAAAGGAATCATTTAGTTATTAAAACTAAATTACCACAAGAATATAAATTAGTTATAAAAACTAAAATATACTCTTCTGCAAGTACCTAGAGCGACCAACTCCTTTGTACCCTATATTATGCATAATACTCAATAATAACGCATAGGTCGATTTACGACATTAAAATTTGTTCATCTCAGTCTTACGTCACGAGTTCGTACCACAACAATATGGTTTGGATTACTTTCAAAGAAATACTTTGATTTCAATAATTAATAACAGTACTAATCTAGCCAAATTCAATGGCATAGATCTTCCAATAACAATTCAGTTCATAATAAATAGAACATTTCATGCTTTAATAAATATTAGTCTCGCCAAAGCTATTAGCTGAGACATGATTTTTAAACAGTTCAAATAATAGAACAAGAATCAATTTCACTACGTGTGAATTAAAACAATCATTATAGATGTGAATAACTATCAATAATAATTCACTACCATGCTTGAAAAATAGTAACTCGCGTTGAGTTAGGAAACTTGCCTGATTCGTTGACTACTGCTACACAATTTAAGTTAACTTCTTTTGTAAGACCTATCATTAATAAGATTGGTCTTTTAATCATCATATCATACTTCGTATCATAATACAATCCAGATTACAATTCAGCAAGCTGGATTCAATATATTTTTAATTCAGTAAACTTCTTTTCAATTCAGTAAGATGAATTCATTAGATTTTTCAATCCAGCAAACTGGATTCATTAATTATTCAATCCAGCAAGCTAGATTCCATATCCTTTCACAAAAACACCAAATTAGAATATTATTTTTCTATCCTTTGTCCAAACACATACATATATTTCATACACAAAAATATTTTTCCATAATTTTCCAACTTCCTTTAGTATTTTTTAAAAATCATTTTTAGTGTGTAGCTTAAGAATTTAACCCCATCATTGTGACGCCCCCAAAATAGGTATACATCACCCATTCTGAGTTGTCAATACATGGTACAGAAACAATTACAACTTTATTAATACAACCATAAAACTATGAGTTTAAATACAAATATTATCTTCTAGACAATATCTATACCCAAATAAATCCTCATCACATTTATTGATACATTATTTTACAAAAATGGTGAGGACTACTAAACAACTCTCTCTAGAATCTTCATTCCATACCCCGACTAGTACTCGCTATATTCTCGCCTCCTGAGAAGAAAAATGGAACAAAAAGGAAAAGGGTGAGCTCAACTAGCCAAATAAAGAATATTATGACTAAGATAATATACAACAAATTATTGTTAGTCTTCAACAAAGAAAAATCTGAGAGAATACATTAAACAACAAGTTTTAGATCAATATTCGCAGCGGAAATAATAATTCAAAGAAGAGTTACGTAGATGATGAAATCTATTAATATCTATGAATTTAACAATCCATCATCATTATTTTATCTCTGTAACATCAATCAATACACATCTTGAGTCAAATATTAATCTTTACATTACAGGCTAAAGATATTCATCAGTTGGTCATGTTCATCTAAACACATGTTCATCTTTGCACTACGGGCCAAAGATATTCATCAGAAATCATTCATCTTTGCACTACAGGCCAAAGATATTCAATTATATCATCATTTAGGACTGAGGATGATGAAAAATATTTTAAAGAAAACAAATCCAGTGAAATAAAAGAACAAATATTAAGGATTCGTACTTTAAACAATCTAAGTTAAAAAATACTTCATAAATAACCAGAGTGGAGTAAAATTCAAGAATGATCAAATCATGGATACAATCAAAGGTAGTATCCATAATAGATATCTTTGACGAAAAACGAAAATTTAATTTTTTTGTGAATAGTGTTGTATTCGTGAATAGTGCCATATACGTGAATAGTGCCATATACGTGAATAGTAACTCCGACACCAAAATATAGAAATTTCACAAAAAAACATCATCATGCTTCGTGAATAGTACTCGTGAATAGTAACTCATGAATAGTAACCCCGACATGAAAAAATTCCAAATTTGATAAAAATTTCTAACCAATATTTTGGCATAATGATATTGAAGAAATAATATAATTTTCGAATAAAATAACATCCATTACCTCACAAGACAGTACTTCTAGTTGAAACACCGGATATAGGCTATGACTTGAACTTGCACCGTATAGCAACACTCAAAGTATCAAAATACTCACAAAAATACGCTCAATATATAGAGAGAGAAATAGAGAGAAAACTTTAGTTTCTGGTGTAATTTTCAATTCTAACATAAGCACCCTATTTATAGGAAAATGCTTAGAACACCAAAGAAGAAAATTTAATATAATATTAATATATTTAATAATTTTTCTACGCCCACTTTGACAACTGATCTCAGCTCATTAAGCATATGCTAGGGCTGCCCATATAACAAAAAAAACGTTTTTCTCAATTAATTAATTTAAAACTCCAAAAAAAATAATAATTAATTAATCCAGAACTTCAATAATTCATAATAAATAGCCCTTTTGTCAGAAAAATTCGAAACTCACAATTTTCCATAGGAAATTTCATTATCTACAACTTTGCAGAAGGAAATCTTTCCAAATTCAAAATAGAAATTGACCGAAATCCACAAACGGGCAATTTTACAGGCTATAATCAAATTTCAATTAAGAAATGGGGTCCACAGACATGAAAAACATGTTTTAAATATTTTTGGTAATAAAAATACTCCTCCTCCTCATATACTCATATGTCCCATATTCATTATAAAAATATCACCGTTATTATATTATAATAATATAATAATATATTTAAATAAATTATTTTACCAGAAAAAGATAAAAAATTAATTTTCAACAATTGTCACATTAAACATTTTCTCCATCTATATCCACATAAAATAAATATTTTCCTCATCATATAAATTAATAATTAATTATTCACAAATAATATTACAGAATCATAATACTGACAACCAGACAGTTCCCAGGATAGAAGGGGCTTTCCAATAAAGATTTCTCCTTACTGGCGCACAATTAGGTGACCAAACCTCTCCTTAGACAGAAGTTTCTAGACATTGCCAATATTGTTATCTAATAATATTATTCAGAAAATATGAATTATTGCTCCGATAATGGAAAATACTGTGTAATGACAATTATTGAAACAACAAGAATATAAAATATCAACGCAGCAATTATTGAATCAATTAAAATAAACTACTGAACAGTAATTACTGTAACAATTATAGAGTAGTGCCTTCTTACGTAAGAATCAATAATTGGTACAATACTATGTGCTACTGTGTTTTAACCACCGAGTATTTCAACAGTAATGGTAACAACTACGCCGTTATTTATAAACAACTTATATTTGTCGTTTTCTTCATCCAATCACTTTTTTTATGGGGCCCACACAAGGATGCGCCGTCGTACGAATATTCCCCGACAACAAGAATATTCCACGACCAAACGAATATTCCCAGAAAAAAATATGAATATTTTATAACCACCTGCTTATTTAAGATATTTGCGCATTTTACCCATAACTAATCATATTAATCACATCAACCCTTACTATTTCAAAATAATAAATAGAGGAATTTAAATTTTATTTATTAATAATTTGGGGTCTTACAACCTCCCCTCCTTATGAAATTTTGTCCTCGAAATTTACGTACGTACCTGGTGTTTCAAAAAGGTGAGGATACCTCGCTTTCATTTCTGTTTCCAATTCCCAGGTCATTTCCTCTATAGCATGGTTTCTTCACAAAACTTTAACTTGTGGTATGACTTTCGTGCGTAGGACATGCTCTTTCCTATCCAAGATCTTGACAGGTACCTCTTCGTACGTTAAGTCTTCGGCTATCTCGTCTGGTTCTAACTCAATAACGTGGTTCGGGTCTTTCACATATTTACGAAGTACAGATATGTGAAACACATTGTGAACACGAGACATACTCGAAGGTAATGCAAGTCTATAGGCTACATTTCCTACTCGGTCAAGAATTTGAAATGGACCAATAAATTGTGGATTGAGCTTTCC
This sequence comes from Panax japonicus, assembly GCA_020205505.1. Lineage (NCBI taxonomy): Eukaryota > Viridiplantae > Streptophyta > Magnoliopsida > Apiales > Araliaceae > Panax > Panax japonicus. The sequence continues at coordinate 22,693,278 of CM035113.1, read as the reverse complement.
TTTCTTCCCAAATCTTGTAACTCCCTTCCATGGGGCAACACGCAACAATATATGATCCCCAATACTAAATTATACGTCCTTTCGATGAAGATCCGCATAACTCTTTTGTCAATCTTGTGCCGTTTGTATACGTTGTCGAATCATTTGGATCTTTTCCGTAGTCATACGTACCAACTCGGGTCCCAACAATGTTGCTTCACCCACCTCGTCCCAACATATTGGAGAGCGACACTTTCGTCCATATAATGCTTCAAATGGAGCCACACTTATACTTGCCTGATAACTGTTGTTGTAGGAGAATTCCACCAATGGTAAATACTTATCCCAACTGCCCTTGAAGTCTAGGACACAGAGTCTTAATAGATCTTCAAGAGTTTGAATAGTCCTCTCCGATTGTCCGTCTGTTTGAGGATGGTATGACGAACTGAATCGTAAATCCGTGCCCATAGCTTTTTGCAAGCTAACCCAAAATCTTGAAGTTAATCTTGGGTCACAATCCGAAACTATGGATACTGGCATGCCATGCAACCTCACAATCTCATTTACATACATACTAGCAAGATGTTCAAGGGAATAAGTCTCCTGTATCGGCAAGAAATGTGCAGACTTGGTTAATCTATCAATAATAACCTAAATAGCATTTATGCCTTGAGAAACCGTAGGAAGACCCGTAACAAAATCTATGGTAATATGTTCCCACTTCCATTTCCGAATATCAAGTGGTTGTAATGGACCCTTAGGCACTTGATGCTCTGCCTTTACATGTTGACAAGTTAAACACATCGAGATAAACTTTGTAATCTCTCTCTTCATATTGTTCCACCAAAATGTATGTCGAAGATCACGATACATCTTGGTACTTCCAGGATGAATTGCAAATGGTGTATTGTGTGCCTCCATCATAATCTTGTACTTCAAATTAGAGTCGTTAAGAACACAAAGTCTGGAGTGGACTCGAAGTATTCCTTCTTCATCGATTCTCGCTTCAGGAATAGCACATTCTTATACTTTCTTCTTCATATGCATCATCTCCGGGTTGGTGGCTTGAGCAACATTAACTTTTTCTATTAAAGTTGGCTCTATGCGTATACTTGACATCATCTCACTCGTTCCTGCATATGATCTTCTACTTAACGCGTCAGCTACCACGTTCGCTTTTCCAGGATGGTATTGAATAGTGTGATCGTAGTCTTTCAATAGCTCGAGCCAACGTCGCTGCCACATATTGAGTTCTTTTTGAGTGAAGAAATATTTGAGGCTTTTATGGTCTGAATATATCTCCACTTTCTCCCCGTATAGATAGTGCCTCCAGATCTTTAGCATGAAAACGACTGCTGCCAACTCTAGATCATGAGTAGGATAATTCCTCTCCTATTCTTTAAGTTGTCGCGAGGCATAGGCTATGACTTTCCCACGTTGCATGAGAACACATCCTAACCCTTTGCCCGAAGCATCGCTGTAGATAACAAATCCATCCGAACCAGATGGTATTGTTAGAACAGGTTCCGAAATAAGTCTCCTCTTAAGCTCTTGGAAACTCTTCTCGTATTCCTCGCTCCAAATGAATTTTATATCCTTCCGAGTTAGCTGAGTTAATGGAGTAGCGATTCGAGAAAACCCTTCCACGAATCTCCGATAATAACCAGCTAAACCCAGAAAGCTACGTACTTGAGTCACCGTCTTCGGTTGCTCCCAACTTTGTATTGCTTCAATCTTCGCCGGGTCAACAGATACTCCATGTTTTGACACCACGTGCCCAAGGAATGCTACTTCCTCAAGCCAGAACTCACAATTTTTTAACTTGGCATAAATCTTATTTTCACGAAGCCTTTGGAGTACCAGCTTCAAATGGTGCTCATGATCTTCACGACTTTTGGAATATATGAGGATGTCATCAATAAAGACAACAACGAATTGATCCAAATAATCCTTGAATACTCGGTTCATCATATCTATGAAAGCCGCAGGAGCATTAGTCAATCCGAAAGACATGACTAAGAATTCATAATGCCCGTACCGAGTTCTTAAGGTAGTTTTTGGAATATCCTTAGTTCTAATCTTCAGCTGATGATATCCAGAACGAAGATCGATCTTTAAAAAGAATTATGCTCCTGGAAACCGGTCAAACAAGTCATCAATACGAGGTAGTGGATACCTATTCTTGATGGTGACATGGTTCAATTTCTGATAGTCAATACAAAGTCGCATACTCCCATCTTTCTTTTTTACAAATAAAACAGGAGCACCCCAAGGAGATGTACTAGGACGAATGAAACCGATGTCCAACAATTCCTGTAGTTGGACCTTTAACTCCTGAAGTTCAATAGGAGCCATTCGATAAGGGGTTTTAGAAATGGGCTTTGTACCAGGTTCAAGATTAATAAAGAATTCAACTTCACGTTCTGGGGGTAGACTGGGAAGTTCTTCTGGAAATACGTCAGGAAAGTCATTAACAACATGAATATTATTCAAAGCTAACGTGTCTTTATTCAAATCTATAACATGGGCTAAGAAAGCTTGACATCCGTTTTTCAATAAACGAATAGCTTTATGACTTGATATGACAGTGATTGATTTTAATAGTTTAGTTGCTTGAATTCGTATAACAGGTTGTTTAGGAATATGAAAGCTAACAACCTTACGAAAACAATCAATTTTGGCATGATGAGTAGTTAACCGATCAATCCTTAAAATCACATCAAAAGCAAGTATCTTTAAAGAGATAAGGTCAACAGGTAAGGTAATGGTGCCAACATTGATTAAACAAGATTTATAAACAGTGGATGTGGTGAAAGTTTCTCCTAACGGAGTTTCCACAGATCGGTCAAAGTCTAATTTCTTCGGAGTCAAGTTTAAACGTTGAGCACAAGTAGGAGAGATAAATGAATGGGTAGCACCGGTATCAAGTAATGTATAAACATTGCAAGAATTTACGATTAAGTTACCCGTGATCACCTCGTTTGGGTTCCTTGCATTTTGACCAGTCACGACAAACGCTCTTCCAGGAACTGTTGACTTTGAATTTTTTGGGACAGCCTTTTGAGTCATCGTCCTCGCTAAACTTGGTTTCGCTATCATACAATCTCGAGCGATATATCCTTCCTTTCCACAATTATAGCATACCTTGAACTGTTGTGGGCAGTTTAGGCTTATATTTCCCTCTTTCCTGCATTTGTAGCATATGATCGGTGGTTTTTCTCCTCCCTTGGAACCAGTTGCTGCTGGTGCTGACGTCTTCGCATTGTCATTGTTGAATCTCCTCTTTTTAAAATCTCCCCCCGACTCGCTTCTTCTATTTTCATGGCCATGATTACCACCAGAGTGGTTACCATTTTTGTCCGTCTTTTTCTTTTTCCGCTGGTTATCGTTATTCTGTTGACTGCTATCTCCGGTATGATCCTGGTTGTGGTCCCTCAGTTGAACATACTCGTTATCTCGCTCTAATAATTGAGCCCTGTTTACAACATCTGAATAGAGAGAAAATTTATGAGAAATGAGATACTGACGTATGCCGGGTTTTAAGCCTCTCAGAAACATCAGCGTTATACTTTCCTCATTCTCCACCAAATGAGGTGCAAACCTGGATAACTCCGCGAAATTCGCCTCGTATTGGGACATCGTCATGTTATTCTGCTCCAGTCTAATAAACTCCACTTCCTTCATATGACGAACACTTTCAGAAAAGTATTTGTCATTAAATAGTTTCTAAAATGTCTCCCAAGACATGCTGAGCACGGCTGGATGGGTACACTTCACAGACTCCCACCAGTAATCTGCTTCATTACGGAATATAAAGGTGGCGAATGGCACCTTCTGCTCCTCCGTGCATCCCAAGACATCGAATATCTTGGTGATTTGTTTGACCAATGTCTCCGCCTTAATCGGATCCGGCTTTCCCCAGAATTCTGGTGGTCCCAACTCTTTAAACTGCTTGGCTGTGACAACCCGTGAATTGCTATCATTTCCTCCTGTATTTTGAACGCGAGTCTCCCTCGTCTGATTTTGCATGAACTGCAAAAAGCTTCTAAACATCCCCTCGTTCATCATCTGCTTAGTGGTGTTGTTCACAGGAGGAACATTGCCAGCCTGTTGCACGTTCTCCTCGTTGGTGAGTACAGGCATCTCCACGGTCTCATTTACTCCACTGTTAATATTCTCAGTCGACATTCTCAAATACTTTCATAAAACAAGGGTTAATTAAGGAAAAAAAATATATCACATAATATCCCTATATACTGACCAACTAACAAATAAGCTTAGGTAGGACACACTAGCGAAGTATTTACTCGTCTTTCCCCTCCTAGTTCTATCCCCCGATCTCCGCCAGAGATCATATCCCTAAGTTCTGATACCAACTGTGACGCCCCCAAAATAGGTATACATCACCCATTCTGAGTTGTCAATACATGGTACAGAAACAACTACAACTTTATTAATACAACCATAAAACTGTGAGTTTAAATACAAATATTATCTTCTAGACAATATCTATACCCAAATAAATTCTCATCAAATTTATTGATACATTATTTTACAAAAATGGTGAGAACTACTAAACAACTCTCTCTAGAACCTTCATTCCATACCACGACTAGTACTCGCTATATTCTCGACTCCTGAGAATAAAAAATGGAACAAAAAGGAAAAGGGTGAGCTCAACTAGCCCAGTAAAGAATATTATGACTAAGATAATATACAACAAATTCTTGTTAGTCTTCAACAGGGAAAAATCTGAGAGAATACACTAAACAACAAGTTTTAGATCAATATTCGCAACGGAAATAATAATTCATAGAAGAGTTATATAGAGGATAAAATCTACTAATATCTATGAATTTAACAGTCCATCATCATTATTTTATCCCAGTAACATCAATCAATACACATCTTGAGTTAAATGTTCATCTTTGCACTACATGCCAAAGATATTCATCAGTTGGTCATGTTCATCTAAACACCTGTTCATCTTTGCATTACGGGCCAAAGATATTCATCAGAAATCATTCATCTTTGCACTACATGCCAAAGATATTCAATTATATCATCATTTAGGACTGAGGATGATGAAAAATATTTTAAAGAAAACGAATCCAGTGAAACAAAAGAACAAATATTAAGGATTCGTACTTTAAACAATCCAAGTTAAAAAATACTTCATAAATAACCAGAGTGGAGTAAAATTCAAGAATGATCAAAACACGGATACAATCAAAGCTAGTATCCATAATAGATATCTTGGACGAAAAACGAAGATGAATGATTTCTGATGAATACTAGCTTCGGGCAAAGGGTTAGGATGTGTTCTCATGCAACGTGGGAAAGTCATAGCCTATGCCTCGCGACAACTTAAAGAATATAAGAGGAATTATCCTACTCATGATCTAGAGTTGGCAGCAGTCGTTTTTGCGCTAAAGATCTGGAGGCACTATCTATACGGGGAGAAAGTGGAGATATATTCAGACCATAAAAGCTTCAAATATTTCTTAACTAAAAAAGAACTCAATATGCGGCAGCGACGTTGGCTCGAGCTATTGAAAGACTACGATCACACTATTCAATACCATCCTGGAAAACCAAACGTGGTAGCTAACGCGTTGAGTAGAAGATCATATGCAGGAACGAGTGCGATGATGTCAAGTATACGCATAGAGCCAACTTTAATAGAAAAAGTTAAGGTTGCTCAAGCCACCGACCCGGAGCTGATGCATATGAAGAAGAAAGTACAAGAAGGTGCTATTCCGGAAGCGAGAATCGATGAAGAAGGAATACTTCGAGTCCACTCCAGACTTTGTGTTCCTAACGACTCTAATTTGAAGTACAAGATTATGATGGAGGCACACAATACACCGTTTGCAATTCATCCTGGAAGTACCAAGATGTATCATGATCTTCGATATACATTTTGGTGGAACAATATGAAGAGAGATTTTCCAAAGTTTATCTCAATGTGTTTAACTTGTCAACGTGTAAAGGCAGAGCATCAAGTGCCTAAGGGTCCATTACAACCACTTGAGATTCCGAAATGGAAGTGGGAACATATTACCATGGATTTTGTTACGGGTCTTCCTACAGTTTCTCAAGGCATAAATGCTATTTGGGTTATTGTTGATAGATTAACCAAGTCTGTACATTTCTTGCCGATACGGGAGACTTATTCCCTTGAACATCTTGCTAGTATGTATGTAAATGAGATTGTTAGGTTGCATGGCATGCCAGTATCCATAGTTTCAGATCGTGACCCAAGATTCACTTCAAGATTTTGGGTTAGCTTGCAAAAAGATATGGGCATGGATTTATGATTCAGTTCTGCATACCATCCTCAAACGGACGGATAATCGGAGAGGACTATTGAAACTCTTGAAGATCTATTAAGACTCTGTGTCCTAGACTTCAAGGGCAGTTGGGATAAGTATTTACCATTGGTGGAATTCTCCTACAACAACAGTTATCAGGCAAGTATAGGTGTGGCTCCATTTGAAGCATTATATGGACGAAAGTGTCGCTCTCCAATATGTTGGGACGAGGTGGGTGAAACAAAACTGTTGGGACCCGAGTTGGTACGAATGACTATGAAAAAGATCCAAATGATTCGACAACGTATACAAACGACACAAGATCGACAAAAGAGTTATGCGGATCTTCATTGAAAAGACATAGAATTTATTATTGGGGATCATGTATTGTTGCGTGTTGCCCCATGGAAGGGAGTTACAAGATTTGGGAAGAGAGGAAAGCTGAATCCACAATTTATTGGTCCATTTCAATTTCTTGACCGAGTAGGAAATGTAGCCTATAGACTCGCATTACCTCTGAGTATGTCTCGTGTTCACAATGTGTTTCACATATCTGTACTTCGTAAATATATAAAAGACCCGAACCACGTTATTTTGTTAGAACTGGATGAGATAGCCGAAGACTTAACGTACGAAGAGGTACCTGTCAAGAACTTGGATAGGAAAGAGCATATCCTACGCACGAAGGTCATACCACAAGTTAAAGTTTTGTGGAGAAACCATGCTATAGAGAAAATGACCTTGGAATTGGAAACAGAAATGAAAGCGAGGTATCCTCACCTTTTTGAAACACCAGGTACGTACGTAAATTTTGAGGACGAAATTTCATAAGAAGGGGAGGTTGTAAGACCCCAAATTATTAATAAATGAAATTTAAATTCCTTTATTTATTATTTTGAAATAGTAAGTGTTGATGTGATTAATATGATTAGTTATGGGTAAAATACGCAAATATCTTAAATAAGCAGGTGGTTATAAAATATTCATATTTTTTTGGGGAATATTCGTTTGGTCGTGGAATATTCTTGCTGTCGGGGAATATTCGTACGACAACACAGCCTTGTGTGGGCCCCATAACGGAAAGCGATTGGATGAAGAAAATGACAAATATAAGTTGTTTATAAATAACGGCGTAGTTGTTACCGTTAATACTGTTGAAATACTCGGTGGTTAAAACACAGTAGCACACGGTATTGCATCAATTATTGATTCTTACGTAAGAAGGCACTACTCTATAATTATTATAGTAATTATTGTTCAGTAGTTTATTTTAATTGATTCAATGATTGTTGCGTTGATATTTTATATTCTTGTTGTTTCAATAATTGTCATTACATAGTATTTTCCATTATCGGAGCAATAATTCATATTATCTGAATAATATTATTAGATAACATTATTGGCAATGTCTAGAAAGTTCTGTCTAAGGAGAGGTTTGGTCTCCTAATTGTGCGCCAGTAAGGAGAAATCCTTATTGGAAATCCCCCTCTATCCTGGGAACTGCCTGGTTGTCAGTATTGTGATTCTGTAATATTATTTGTGAATAATTAATTATTAATTTATATGATGAGGAAAATATTTATTTTATGTGGATATAGATGGAGAAAATTTTTTATGTGACAATTGTTGAAAATTAATATTTTATCTTTTTCTGATAAAATAATTTATTTAAATATATTATTATATTATTATAATATAATAATGGTGATATCTTTATAATGAATATGGGACATATGAGTATATGAGGAGGAGGAGTATTTTTATTACCAAAAATATTTAAAACATGTTTTTCATGTCTGTGGACCCCATTTCTTGATTGAAATTTGATTATAGCTTGTAAAATTACCCGTTTGTGGATTTCGGTCAATTTCTATTTTGAATTTGGAAAGATTTCCTTCTGCAAAGTTGTAGATAATGAAATTTCCTATGGAAAATCGTGAGTTTCGATTTTTTCTGACAAAAGGGCTATTTATTGTGAATTATTAAAGTTCCGGATTAATTAATTATTATTTTTTTGGAGTTTTAAATTAATTAATTGTGAAAAACGTTTTTTTATTGTGTGGGCAGCCCTAGCATGTGCTTAATGAGCTGAGATCAGTTGTCCAAGTGGGCGTAGAAAAATTATTAAATATATTAATATTATATTAAATTTTCTGCTTTGGTGTTCTAAACATTTTCCTATAAATAGGGTGCTTAGGTTAGAATTGAAAATTTCACCAGAAACTGAAGTTTTCTCTCTATTTCTCTCTCTCTCTATATATTGAGCATATTCTTGTGAGTATTTTGATACTTTGAGTGTTACTATACGGTGCAAGTTCAAGTCATAGCTTATATCTGGTGTTTCAACTAGAAGTACTGTCTTGTGAGGTAATGGATGTTATTTTATTCGAAAATGATATTATTTCTTCAATATCATTATGCCGAAATATTGGTTAGAAATTTTTTTCAAATTTTGGAATTTTTTCATGTCGGGGTTACTATTCATGAGTTACTATTCATGAGTTACTATTCACGAGTACTATTCACGAAGCATGATGATATTTTTTGTGAAATTTCTATCTTTTGGTGTTAGAGTTACTATTCACGTATACGGTACTATTCACGTATACGACACTATTCACGAATACGACACTATTCACTGAAAAATTAAATTTTCGTTTTTCGTCCAAGATATCTATTATGGATACTAGCTTTAATTGTATCCATGTTTTGATCAGTCTTGAATTTTACTCCACTCTGGTTATTTAGGAAGTATTTTTGAACTTGGATTGTTTAAAGTACGAATTCTTAATATTTATTCTTTTGTTTCACTGGATTCGTGTTCTTTAAAATATTTTTCATCATCCTCAGTCCTAAATGATGATATAATTGAATATCTTTGGACTGTAGTGCAAAGATGAATGATTTTTGATGAATATCTTTGGCCCGTAGTGCAAAGATGAACAGGTGTTTAGATGAACATGACCAACTGATGAATATCTTTGGCCTGTGGTGCAAAGATGAACATTTGACTCAAGATGTGTATTGATTGATGTTACAGAGATAAAATAATGATGATGGACTGTTAAATTCATAGATATTAGTAGATTTCACCCTCTACGTAACTCTTCTATGAATTATTATTTCCGCTGCGAATATTGATCTAAAACTTGTTGTTTAGTGTATTTTCTCAGATTTTTCCCTGTTGAAGACTAACGATAATTTGTTGTATATTATCTTAGTCATAATATTCTTTACTGGGCTAGTTGAGCTCACCCTTTTCCTTTTTGTTCCATTTTTCTTCTTAGGAGGCGAGAATATAGCGAGTACTAGTCGGGGTATGGAATGAAGGTTCTAGAGAGAGTTGCTTAGTAGTCCTCACCATTTTTGTAAAATAATGTATCAATAAATGTGATGAGGATTTATTTGGGTATAAATATTGTCTAGAAGATAATATTTGTATTTAAACTCACAGTTTTATGGTTGTATTAATAAAGTTGTAGTTGTTTATGTACCATGTATTGACAACTCAGAATGGGTGATGTATACCTATTTTGGGGGCGTCACACGTGAGGTTGCCACAACTTAAACGTATACATGTTTAATGAATGTAGTGTTGATCAACATAGAGTACTATAGGCTGATCACCTAGACGTGCTCGTAAGCTATGCCGGACTTACGGACTTCATGCCGGGATGTCCTTTTCAAAGTAATTATGAAATGCTTACGATTTTGAACCGGAATTGATGTTTTACTGAATATTGTTGTTATAAAATGTTTTGAATGAAAAGAAGTGCTATTTTGAATTATCGATAGTACTTCGTAACAATTATTCAGTTATCGAAGATATACAATTCCTATGTTTCAAGCATGCTATTTTCCTATAATTGTTGTACTTGCTGAGCTAGTTTGGTTCATTCTTGCTTAAACTATACGAATGCAGCTAAGACCGAACAGACCGATGGATCCGGCAAGGATAAAGGGAAGGCGAAGGCGAACCCGTAGACTACATATGTAATAGTATAGGTTTTGTAAGAATAATACTAATATTATGATAAAGACAAATGTATTGGTTGTAAAGAACCTGAGCAATGTAAATATTCTTTTGATATATATATAAGACAAATTCGTTCTTTTGAGGCATTTCAATTGAATGTTTATACGAACTATAACACCGTGTATCACTACTATCTGTCGGGTTGGAAGATACCCAGATTTGGGGACGTCCCAGGTTGGTATCAAAGCATTAGGTTATAAAACTTAAGGGGGGGGGGAATAAAACCTTAAGTCATAACCTTAAGAAAAGTCAAAGAATAGAAGATGGAAGTTAACCTTATAAAAATGCATTATATAAGTTATGTGTTTTTTTTATTTTACTAACGTGTACTAATCAAACTTTTGTGTTGTTGTAGATGTCAGGAAAAAATAGTGACATACAGGTAGTCAGTGAAGAATCGGTTAATCAGGTAGAGATTATACCGAGTCCCATAGCGGCAGATCCCGAGATAGTGGTGGTTGAGTCTGGAGACTCAAAAAGTTTAGATCTCAACCTAGTAGCTATAGCAGCGGAGACGACTTCGGGGGAGTCAATGATGTCAGTGATAGATAGGAACTTCCACTACTGCCAGAAGGTTAAGGAGCTAAAGGCATAGCTCCAAGCTGTTATAGAGGATAAGACGGACTTGGAGTCCATGTGGGAGCAGGAACATGATGAAAGGGTTTTGGCCAAGGACAAGGTCCATGGGTTGAAACAGGAGGTCTTTGAGCTTAATAACATGGTGAAAGGATTTCCAGTTGCAGGTAACTGGTTATCTCGTAGAGACAAGGTAGACACGACATACTATCAGCCGTGATATTATTGCTAGTCTTGCCAAGGCGGATTTTGAAAATACCTTAAGGCAAATGTGATCTAGTAGTGGTTAGAATAGTTAGATATGTACATATTTCTGTATCTAGTAGTGACGTAAAACCCTCTTTTGTATAATCAAGGGTAGTCTTTTGTAAATTCCAATTTTTGGAAAGCAATTGCGGGAAAGTAATGTATTCAGCTTAGGCTGTGTAATGTAACCGATGTAGTATTATACTACAATAAATTAATATAAGTTTCTTTTTCTGAAAAATGTTGAGTAATGAATGTTTAAGTTATTGTTTAACATTGAATAATAACTAACTGACATGAAATGAATAATAAAATATGTGTTTATTGTAATAGCAAAATGCCGCCAAGAAGAGTACCACGTAACCAAGGTGCGAACACAAATCAACCGGAGGGAGGTCCGGTTAACCCCATGCAAAAATTTTTGAACCTTTTAACCGCAACGTTTAATAAAACTGGGGCTAATATCCCCGTAAATCCCGGTGTAGTACGAGCTACTACATTCAAGGACTTTAAGAGTGTGGGTCCGCTGGAGTTCAAAGGAACTACGGACCCTATTGAAGCCCAAACATGGGTGAAGGAGATAGAGAAGGCATTTGTGATGGTAAATGTCGACGAGGCCCAAAAGGTTTCCTTTGCAACCTACATGATGAAGGGAGAGGCCAACTTTTGGTGGGAGGCCAATCAGGCGAGAGTTGAAATAGATATGATAACGTGGGTGAGGTTCAAGGAAATATTTTACGAGAACTATTTTCCCACGAGCATGTAGGGAAGGATGGAGATGCAGTTTCTGGAGTTGAAGTAAGGAGATATGACGGTTCCCCAATATGCCGCCAAGTTTAATGAATTGACAAGGTTCGCTCCACATCAAGTGGATACTGAGGTGAGGAAGGCTCGACGGTTCGAGCAGGGCTTGAAACCTTGGCTCTATAACCGTATCTCTGTGTTCCAAAGTACTTCTTTTGGAATCGTTTTAGAGAAGGCAATAATTACCGAAGGTGGTAGTGAGGCGTTGAGCCAATACCACAAGGATAAGAAAATCAAGGGGAAGGTGGACGGGGAAGAAAAGAATGAGGGTGCCAACGGGAGTGGAGAAGGTTATAAGGGGAAGGTAGTTAGCTCTGGGAATACTGGAGTGAAACAAGGAGACCTGAAGAGGAGGATGGAGGCCTGCAAAACCTGTGGGAAGACTCATTTAGGAGTCTGTCTCAAAGGTAAGACAATGTGTTATAATTGCGGATAGGACTGGCATATTGCGCCAAACTGTCCAAGCCCAAAGAAGAACCATGGATGCTTTGTATGTGGGTCAACTGACCACATGGCAAAGAACTGTCCAAAGAAGGGGACATATGGGAATAGGGGCACCAATAGTGGTAAGTTAACTATTGGGGGTCCAGCGCAGCCGGGGAGGCCGATGGCCCGTACCTTTAATATGACCGTCCAAGACACTATGACATCGGGGGACGTAATCACATGTATTATTCTGATCAACAAATTAAATGCATACGTGCTATTTGACTCGGGTGCTACTTGTTCGTTTATCGCATATGATTTTGCTAGACGATTAGGATTACTTCCCGAAAAGTTACCTATACCTTTAAATATTAAGGTAGCAAATGAAGAGATAATTCCTATTGAAGATATTCATAGGAGTTGTTGCGTAGACATTAGAGGTTGTCAATTTTCGGTAGATCTAATACCGATAAAGTTAGGAGAATTCGACGTAATTCTCGGAATGGATTGGTTGATAAATCATGGAGCAATAATAGATTGTCAAAAGAAATGCGTAAATATTAAAACATTAAAACATTAAAATAATCTCATGTAATATTTTATGGGAATAAATTTCCAGGACGTTCGTGTTGTCTTACCATGACACAAACTAGGAAATTATTGAGGAAGGGGTGTGTAGGCTATTTGTGTCATGTGGTTGATACCCAGAGAGTGGGAGTGACCATGGAACACATACCTATAGTGAGTGAGTTCATAATAGATATTGTAATAGATATTGTGCCAGGAGCTGCACCAGTTACCGGGTCTTTCGCTGGATAGGGAGACCGAGTTCGTAATAGATATTGTGCCAGGAGCGGCACCAGTTTCCAGGGCACCGTATCGTATGGTGCCAGTGGAGATGAAGGAGTTGATGGTGCAGTTGCAAGAATTGTTGGACAGGAAGTATATTCAACCGAGTGTTTCGCCATGGGGAGCGCCAATACTATTTGTAAAGAAGAAGGATGGATCGTTAAGACTTTGTATCGACTGCCGAGAGTTGAACAAGTTAACAATAAAGAATAAGTATCCATTGCCCAGGATCGATGATCTTTTTGATCAGTTGAAAGGGGCAAAATATTTTTCCCAAATAAATTTGAGGACGGGGTATCATCAGCTAAAGGTTAGGAATGAAGACGTGCCAAAGACATCATTCAAAACTCGTTATGGTCATTAGGAGTTTCTGGTGATATCATTTGGGTTGACTAATGCACCTGCTGCATTTATGGACATGATGAACAGAGTGTGTTCAAACAATATTTGGACAAGTTTGTCGTGGTGTTTATCGATGATATTTTAGTCTATTCTAAGAAGCCAGAAGATCATGCTGAACACCTGAGAATAGTGTTGGAGACACTAAGAAAGGAAAAGTTATATGCGAAGTTCACTAAGTGTGAATTCTGGTTAGAGAGGGTAATGTTTTAGGTCATGTAATTAACCACGAGGGGATTTTAGTAGATTCAGCGAAGATGGAAGCTGTGATGAATTGGGAACACCCAAAAATACCGACGGAGGTGCGAAGTTTCTTAGGGTTAGAGGGTTACTATCAGAGATTTATTCAGGATTTTTCAAAGATTGCTACTCCGTTGACTAACTTGACGAGGAAGATGGTGAAGTACGTATGGACTGAGAAATGTGAAGACAGTTTTCAAGAACTGAAGAAGAGGTTGAGTGACGTACCTGTTTTGTCATTACCCGATGACACATGAAATTTCGTAGTTTATAGCGATTCTTCTCATAAAGGACTTGGTTGCGTGCTCATGCAGCATGGCAATGTCATTGCATATGCATCTAGGCAGTTAAAGGATTATGAGAAAGTTTATCTTACTCATGATCTGGAACTGGACGCGGTAGTGTTTGCCTTAAAGATATGGCGACATTATCTTTATGGGGAAAAATGTGAGATATACACGGACCAAAAGAGTATAAAATATATCTTCACACAAAAGGAGTTGAATGTGAGACAGAGGAGATGGCTAGAGTTGATAAAGGATTACGACTGTGAAATCCTGTATCACCCTGGAAAAGCCAGTGTTGTGGCCGACGCCTTGAGTAGAAAGGGTAGGGAGAAGTTGTCTATGTTAACGGCTCAAACTGAGTTAATAACAGAGATGGCTAGGATGGACTTGGAGGTGAAGTTGCCAAGTGAGGTGGAGCAGAGAATTTTTGCGACGGAGATACAATCTACCATCGTAGAGAGAGTCAAGGAGGTACAGCTCAAAACTGTTGAGTGTGACCATATGAAGGAGCGGATAACCACCGAAAAAGATATTAGGTTTAGTCTTGATAATGAGGGATTATTAAGATTTGAACGAAGAATTTGGGTTCTGAATGAGACGAAATTAAAGGAGAAAGTTTTGCAAGAGGCTCACAGTTCGAGGTACTCGATTCATCCTGGTAGCACTAAGATGTATCAAGACCTTCGACAGAGTTTTTGGTGGCCAAACATGAAGAGAGAAATAGCTGCGTATGTGAGTAGGTGCTTAACTTGTCAAAGAGTTAAAGCCGAACATCAACGACCAAGTGGCTTGTTACAGTCATTGGAGATTCCGGAGTGGAAGTGGGAACATATCACGATGTACTTTGTGGTGGGACTTCCGACTACTCAGAAAAGGTATGATGCGATATGGGTAATAGTGGACCGGTTGACAAAGTCAGCGCACTTCTTGCCAATTCGGGTCAAGTATAACTTAGATCAATTAGCGAAACTTTATATAAAGGAAATCATTTTCAGACATGGAGTACTAGTTTCGATTGTGTCAGATCGTGACCCATGATTCAGATCGAACTTTTGGAGAAGTCTTCAAGAGCAGTTGGGGACGCAGTTGAAGTTGAGTACGACATATCATCCACAAACTAATGGACAGAGCGAGAGAATAATTCAGACCTTAGAAGATATGTTGAGATCTTGCGTCATGGATTTCACGGGTAGTTGGGATGATCATCTACCATTAGTAGAATTTGCGTATAACAACAGTTATCATGCAAGCATAGGTATGTCGTCGTATGAATCTTTGTATTGAAGAAAATGCAGAAAACCATTGTATTGGGATGAAGTGGGAAAACGCCGAATGCTAGGACCAGAATTGGTACAGCAAACAGCGGAAGTGGTGAAGTTGATACGGATGCGTCTCGTAGCAGCTCAAGACAGACAGAAGAAATACGCAGACGTACATCGAGAGAATAGAGAGTTTAAAGCAGGCTCGTACGTATTTCTAAAGGTATCTCACTGGAAAGGAAAAATACGCTTTGGAAAGAAGGGAAAACTAAGCCCAAGGTTTATAGGAACTTTTGAAGTATTAGAACGGGTAGGTGAGGTAGCTTATAGGGTAGCGTTACCTCCAGACCTAGAGCGAATACATAATATATTTCACGTTTCAGTGCTACGTCCTTACAAACCGGATTACAAGCACGTGATAGAATTTGAACCTATTCAAATCAAGAAGGACTTAACATATGAAGGGATGCCAATTCAAATCATTGATAGAAAAGAGTAAGTTATGCGAAATAAGGTAATATCGTCAGTAAAGATATTATGGAAGAATCACGATATCGAGGAAACAACGTGGGAATTGGAAGAGAAGATAAAAAAAGATTACCCTCTTTTGTTTGAGTAATGTAGGGAGAGATTCTGGGGATATAATCTTTATAAGGGGGGAAGAATGTAACGATCGAGAAATTCGGATCCTTTATAAAATATTTGAAAGAATTAAATAATGAATAAAATAATATTATTTGTTATTATTATATTTTAATAAGATATATGTCGTTCTATAACCTAGAAACATCTGAGCATCGTAGTATTTGAACCATGTGAATGAATTAAAGTGTTTGAAATTCCAAGACAAAAATAAAAGTTTTCCGAGAAAGTTTACGAAAAACACTATTCACCGTTTATCGCTCGAGAATTATTTTTGAACTTCCGGGAAATACGTAACGTTATTATATCAAGGCAAAATGCATTATGTAATAATAATCTAAGTATGGAAAACATAATATTTCGCATGCAGGCTTAATTTGAGAATGTGTAGAATTAAAATCTAATGAAATAGAGTGGTGGATATTGTATAAAGAGCAAGTCCAATAAGAATAAGATGTAAACCTAGGTGGGATTATAATTAAGCCCAAATTATTATAATGCAAGCCCAACAAGGAATTAGCTAGATTAATTATCAAGTCCAATGGATAATCCACTAACTAATAGGATCCATAGGGCAACCCATAGGTGAAGTAGTGGGCAAGAACTTTATGTGATGCCCAAGTACTTTAAGTGATGATCAAGTGTTGTGATAAGCAAGAATTATGAGTGGCTAGCAAGTTTACTTGGTGGTTAAGTTGGTGAATAGTAAGAAGGTTAGTTGAGGAGGTGGGTTGTCTAATGACCTAATTTCCCTAACCTTAAAAGTTCTATAAATAGCAAGCCCTTTAATTCATTTGAGGTTTGTTATTTTATCCAACAAACTCTCTCACAAAAAAATATATTTGTTAAAGCCAATAAGCACTTTGAAGTTTAACTTTCCTTTGCTAGATTTTTAAAGAGAAGAGAAGTTCAAGTAGTCTTCAAAGGTAATTGATATTGTCTCTTCTATCTCTATCATACTAGGATGGTAAGTGAAGTGTAATCTAATGGAGTTAGATACTAAGCACATATAAGAAGTCATTGATGAATGAACTTAAGCCGAATAAGTGGATTAAACAACTTGAACCTAAATAAGTTATTAACTTATGATGAACTTGTCATATAGTTGTCATATGAATTAGTATGTTGGATAAGATGTGAAAACATTGAGTAAAGGACTTAAACCAATAATAAGTCATCATGAAATGAAAATCAAGTATTGAAGAATTATTAAGTTAGGAACTTATATGAAGTAAGCCATAACTTAATTTGAATATAAGTTGTTGTATCATGTAAGTTAAGATGTCTAGATAATAAAATGAATGTAGTTAGAATGATGAACAAATCACTAGTAATAAAGTTTTGCCGGAATTAACACGATTGGACGATAATCGTCGAATTCGTGAAATTCTCGGAATGGGAGTCGTATTTTGAGTTTGAACTCAGAAATGTTAGCTTTCGATGGAGACAAGTCATATTTGGCATTATAGAATTACGGACTCGAAAATGACTAGATTCTGACTAAGAACGAAGTAACGAGCGTCGAACGTTCGCGAACGTTTACTATTTTCGTTAAAAATGGACTAATAGGTGAAATTTTAGCAAACGAAGTCGAATAGATAAAATTCTTGCACGAACGTATAGCGTACGTGATATGTGAACCATAGGCTCTTGAACGAGCCAATTCGGACTTATAACGAAGAAGTTATGAGTCCGGGAATCTCAACATTTAAAAAATCTGTCAAACATTTCTGTGGCACAGAGTCCGCGCCGCGGCACGACTCCAAGCCAAAAGTCCGGTGCCGCAGCGCCAAAGTGGCCTTAGTCCCCTGCAAACTCACACCGTAGCGCGACCAGAAACAAAGGGACTCGCGCCGCAGCGCCGAGTCCTATTTCTGGGCAATAATAGGTGACGTCGCAGCGCAACACCAAGTGTAATAGCCGGCGCCGCAGCTCCAACTTCATGACCTAGACAATAGAGAATGTTTACAAGTTGAACATGAAGAGTAATTGATAAGCAATTAAATAAGGATCTTAATGAAACATTGATAAGACATAATTAAGCGTTAAGTATAAACACTCAGGGTTAAGTTAAATCAATTACATATGAACGTATGAATGACCTAACGGAAAGTCAAAACCAATAATAACAAATCTAATACGTAATTAGATTGAGAAGAAGGGTAAGATTCTTCAGGAACCATGTATGATCATTCATGACCTAATGTTCTATGTTATGTTATCATCTACTGTAGAGACTTAAGGACCTAAAGTGCACGTGTTATAAACTGTAGCAGACGCTAAAGGCAAGTACTCTAACCCTTGTTCTAGTTCGATCTGGACAAGTCTTTATGTTTCATGTATTCTTCGAATGAGTTAATTTTTGAGGAAGTCAAAGCCAATTCTTTCGGCTAGTCGTATGCTATGTTATTTTATCAAGTGTTGATAAGGATTTACCAAACTAATATTGTTGTGGTTTTCAAAATTAGACTGAGTATGCTAAATTGTTTTGTCGTTAAACGACAGGCACATGAGTTTGCCACAACTTAAATGTATACACGTTTAATGAGTGTAGTGTTGATCAACATAGAGTACTATAGGCTGATCACCTAGACGTGCTCGTAAGCTATGCCGGACTTACGGACTTCATGCTGGGATTTCCTTTTCAAAGTAATTATGAAATGCTTACGATTTTGAACCGGAATTGATGTTTTACTGAATATTGTTGTTATAAAATGTTTTGAATGAAAAGAAGTGCTATTTTGAATTATCGATAGTACTTCGTAACAATTATTCAGTTATCGAAGATATACAATTCCTATGTTTCAAGCATGCTATTTTCCTATAATTGTTGTACTTGCTGAGCTAGTTTGGTTCATTCTTGCTTAAACTATACGAATGCAGCTAAGACCGAACAGACCGATGGATCCGGCAAGGATAAAGGGAAGGCGAAGGCGAACCCGTAGACTACATATGTAATAGTATAGGTTTTGTAAGAATAATACTAATATTATGATAAAGACAAATGTATTGGTTGTAAAGAACCTGAGCAATGTAAATATTCTTTTGATATATATATAAGACAAATTCGTTCTTTTGAGGCATTTCAATTGAATGTTTATACGAACTATAACACCGTGTATCACTACTATCTGTCGGGTTGGAAGATACCCAGATTTGGGGGCGTCACAATAATACCTACTAATACTTCATATACCCATGAATCTACCATAATACATGATCTATCTCATCAAACATGTGAGGCCCCCGAATCCGGATATTTGAAACCCGAACTCGGTACTTCACGATACCATTTCTATGAGCGGAATAATACTAATAATAATAACAATAATATAAAACTTAACTTAAATTTACATATACATCAGAATCTTTCTCCCAAGTACGTAACCTTTAGTCATTCATTACATGATATTAGATATTTAAATATCATAGTCTTCATAATCTAAAACTATTACAAATAGTACCACAAATCTTATTTGGTTAGCTTTCCCTTTCCCTTATTTCGGCATGAGCCTTCTGGTTCTTCACACTTAGCTGAAAAACATTTAAATTAAGCAAGGATGAGCATTTGAGTGCCCAGCAAGTATTTATATATATATATATAAGCTGAAAGAATTTAAATGTTTTCTTTAGAATACCCTTCTACAACCAATCAATAGTTGTGAAGTCATCTATACCAATAATAATATCATAACAACCCTCTTTCAAAATTTTGAAACTACGAATTGACTATACATGGGTTTCTGTGACATACTATGAACATTGTTGTTGCCTAAATTTTTAATAGCACTTTACCACGCAAGTATACGCGTTCAATTGTAATACTCAGCAAGCAAGGATATCGTTCCCACGAGTAAATAGACTAATATTTATCAATTACTAACTCTAATGCAATTAATCCTATTTTAAACTAAGAAAATTTTGTTTATGATTTGAAAATTAAACTTAACAAACTAATAATTAAAATCAGAATTTCACAAGAATAACTGCAGATTTAACAGGTTAAGATTACAACTTCCCTTGGTATTTCATTTAAACTAACTTACTTCCCATTTAAAATAAATCAATTAATATGAATCATTATCCAAGAATGCTTTATGAATATTCACGCACTTCTTCCAAAGACACGTGAACAAATCCTCCTAAATCCAATCTTTAAGACGCGGAATTACAAGGAACACCCCAGTTAATCAACTCACTATATTCCTATGTGAATCAAGTTAATTAGGGTTTACGCTCAAATTCTTTCAATGGATACAAAAGACACATAGGTATATTCTTATCCTACATGCTAATCATATCAACCCTATTCAGATTATATGAACAGATGTTATCATATCCAAATCTCAATCTATACTCCATCTTCCAATTTTATATAGATTATCACAGTAATTGTTGGCCAAACAATTAATCAATAAACATAAGATATAATAAACAATTCAATAAAAACTAACTTTCATTCAATGGGAAGCTTGCAATTTAAACTATATACCAAGTTCCGTTGCAATCTTAATTAAAATTTAGTTCATGATAATAATAAAAAAAACATCATCTAAATTAATAATCCAAACATCCCAGATAGTTATAAAAAATAAAACTAGAGAAGAGAAAAAGAAACTCTGAATTTGCTCTAAAACTCTCTCTTTGATCTTTAGCCTTTGCAATTCTCCTTCGTGTTTTTCTTGCTTGTTTTCTCTGCAAATCTCTTGAAAAATTGAGTGATGCGTCTTTTCTAAAGTCTTCTCCTATTTGTATTGGTCTCAGCCCTCATTCAGACTCATATTTGGCTTCAAAAACCCACTTGGCAGTACAAAAATGCCCTTTTTTCCGCACATGAGCGCCTAGGCGCTCATCATAGGCCATTTTCAAGCGCCTAGGCGCTTGACCAGGACCACATAATTACAAAATGCCACTCAGCTTTAATTTTCATGATTTTTGACCTTTTTCTTATTCGAAATGACCAATTTGTCCCTCCAGCTCCAACCTAGAACAAATAAACACAAAACACATAAAAAGATACTAAAAAACAATTAAAGATAACAATAATTAAGTTTAATAATATCGGATTCATAGGTATAAAACCTACTCATCAAATACCCCCAAACTTAACCAATTGCTTGTCCCCAAGCAACACAACACAATGCAATAACTAAATATGCAATACAAATGCAACTATCTACATGCCTAAATTCCAGCAGGCAAACAGAACAAAATCTATTCATCAGGCCTCAGAGAAATCACAATAAACATGCTAGTACATCATATCAAGACAGATTATTAATTTCCTTGCCAATCATCAAATCTTAACCTGTTATTATTGATATAGTGCGTGTGTGCTTAACATCCATGCTAACTGATATGATGCTAAATACAACACATAATAAATCTCTTTAAAGGAATCATACAGTGTAAACTCACAAAATTCACGAACAAGATAATACCAACTAAAGACAAATATCCACCAAATTTAAGAGTCCAATCCGGGATACTTATTCTTTACTATGCTTTACGGGGCTTTTTGCTCTTTTCCCGTTTTATTGTTTTTTTTAACCATGACTGTGCAATGTCTCATTCCATTAGGCTAACAGTGCTACCCCTTAGCGAGCTTTCGACCAACGACTCCCACACCATTAAGACCTTAGGGCGCTAGGTTTTAAGATACCCCTTCGGGCGTACTTGCTCAAGTAACAAAGGCCCCGAAACAAAACTAGCCACGGTATTATATTTCTTTTTTTTTCTTTTTTTTTTCAAGCTTATATATCCCAAATTTTTCCCCCAAACTTAAGTTTTTATCTAAATTCAGTCATCTTCGCCTATTCATGTCTTTCATTCATTCAAACTAGCATTATCCTCTAGAAGTCCATTATGTGTCAATTTAAACTCAATCAGTTAACATAGTTATTTTTACTGTGCTATCCTTATTATATCAGTTTCAAACAGGTAAAGATTCAAATTATGACAAGAAATCACATCAAAGTCTTTAATAGACAATACTATACTTGTCTACTCAATTCCAATCTCATCATTGGCCAAAACAGACTTAAACTATCTAACGGCTGGAAACATGCAAATACTTAATTTTTTTTTATTTTTTTTAGGAAATTAAAATGAAAACTACATGAATGCAAACTACATGAAAAACTAATAACTAAATACTATATGAATGCACTAGATGAATACTACATGCATGAACTGGAGCTAGACAATTACACCCCAAAACTTAACCGACGCAATGTCCTCATTGTATATAAGAAACAAAATTTAAGAAATTAAGCACTGAGGACTTCCCTGAAAGATAGAAGCTTTATTCCTCGTCAGTATCCTCCTCCTCCTCTTCTTCTTCTTCTTCATCTGGGGGGTACGCAGACAATGGTGGAAATTGGTAGGGAGCGACACCTGGATTCATGCGGGCAAACATTTCTAGGAATGCTGCACTAAAATTCTGATATACCTCCGTTTGTCGCTGAGCTAAACTATCCTGATTTCTTTCCATTTGGTCAAAACCCTACTGAACTCGAGTGGCCACCATGTCGATCCTTCTAGTTTGATTTCTTAAATCTCGACGGATATCTTCAAAAACATTTGGTGGTGGCCCAGAACTTCTAGCTACAGAAGGATTGTCGTGGAACTGTTGATTAGGCTTGTTTGCAAGCTCGGAAGGAACAATAATGAATCCTAACCCTCTCGGGTGTGGTATACCCCCACCCCATACCTTGTACTTCTTAATAAGCGAGTGGTCAATTGCGGCTAAAGGAGGTTGTGTAGCTTTCTCGGCATCCCATTTTACCCTAGCTTGTTGACATAGTCCAGTGATCAAAGATGGGTGTGGTAATCCTCCTAAGGTCTCTCTTTGAATTGCTCTATTAATGGAATCATGTATAACCTGACCCACATCTATAGTTTTTCCTGATGCAATGCAGAAAAGCAACGCTGCCCTTTGATTTATAACATCACTCATATGCCTACACGACATCAACTTGGCACAAATAAAGGCATGCCATGCTTTCCCATATCTTCTTAGTTTGGATGCAGGGAACAAAACAGCTTCTTGTTGATCTGTTAATTTCCATGTTGTTCCAGGTACACACAAGGCTTGAATGATCTCACTGTAGTCTAGCTCGTTCTCTAAATATTGCATGTAGCCATTATTGGGTATCGTGTTCAAGCCGTAATAAGCATTTATTGACCCAAAACTGACCTCCACTGATTTTCCGCGAACCCAAATTATGTTACCAACATGATCTTTTGCATTGGCATAGAATTCCTTAACAATTTTAACAACCGATGCATCCGGTTGGGCTGTAAAGTTCACCTATCTTCTACTCCCAATCATTTGTAATAATTCCCCATCTTCTATCCCTGGCAATAATCCATGCTCGGGAATTAGTGCTTTACTAGAAAGTACATTGTAATATCTTTCAGACGCTTTAGCACTTGTAAATCTCTTTTTGTCATACTTTTGCGAAGTGCCCGAAGTCTCTCCTCTTTGTCTCTTAGTAGCCATAGTCTTATGTACTGAGTTCTTGCTAAACAAAATGATACTTAGTGACTTAAGATAGCCAAATCCTCTTTGTGACAAATTATCGAACACTTGGTGTGCACAGATTTGTAACACTATTGGTAGGCACTCCCCAAACTTAATTTTCACCAATTTTTCCAATTACTCAGCACACTATACTTCCAAGGCAATACAAGAAACAATTAAGAGTACCCACACCCACTTGAGCCAACACAATGATAGAAACTAGCTTCAAAGTACTAACATAGCTATTATCCAAGTGAATCCAAATAATTTGCAATAAAATCTTGTGTACTTACTTGGGTATAGCCAAATATGATGTTTCAATCAAAGTTTGATGAGCAATTTGAGCTTTGAACCCTTACTTTAGATAGATGTGGCTTGAATGTAAGTTGATTCCCGAATTGGTGAAGAAGGATGACAAGATGGAGCTTGAGTGACTTAGTTTGGGTAGGAGATTTAGTGTTTGATTAGGATTTGGAAGAGAAATATGGTTGTTGTGGCTAGATTAGATGAGGGTTGAGATTTGTGGGAGTTAGAGTTGGAGTAAGAGAGCAAGAGTGGGTTTGATTTGGGATTGGAAGAGTTTAGCCCGAATTGGGGCTTTTATTTTATTTTTTTTCTGTTAGAGCGCCTAGGCGCTTGGTCTTGGCTTGTCTGGAGCGCCTAGGCGCTTGGCCAGTGTACAGTGCTTGTTTTGGTGTTTTACGCTTCTTGTATGCCATACCTCCAATAACGTGTTTCCTTCCACACCAAAATTTGCGGAATTGATTAGAAATTTGAGATTTTGACGAGTGGACATTCAACTTATTAAGATCATAAATGCTTGGCCTCCTTTCCTGCAATCAATTGAATATCTGTTAGAGAACGATGGATGTAACAAATCCTAAACTATAAAAAGTTAACCACTAAATAAACTAACAGTAGAGCAAATTAATAAAAGTAAAAATAGCAAATAAAAATAAAAATTCCTAGGTTGCCTCCCAGTTAGCGCTTGGTTTATAGTCTTCAGCCTGACTTTCTCCTCTGTTCTAATCAGCAAGGTTGACTGATGTCTTTTCACGATCAACACAACCCCCATAGTAGTGCTTCAATCTTTGACCGTTGACTTTAAAATTATGTTTTGAATTCGGGTCTTCCACTTCCACAGCTCCATGAGGATAAACTTTTGTAATAATAAATGGCCCTGACCAACGAGATTTCAACTTTCCAGGAAACAGTTTAAGCCTTGAATTGTATAATATCACTGTTTGCCCTGCTTCAAACTTTCTTTCCAGAATTTTCTCATCATGCCACTTCTTAATCTTTTCTTTATATAACTTCGCGTTCTCATACGATTGGAGTCTGAATTCTTCCATTTGGTTCAATTGTAAAAGGCGCTTCTCCCCCGCAGCAGACATATCAAAGTTTAACTTCTGAATTGGCCAATAAGAACTGTGTTCGAGTTCAACTGAAAGATGGCATGCCTTCCCATAAACTAACCTGTACGGAGACATCCCTATCGGAGTTTTGTAAGCTGTACGGTATGCCCATAAAGCATCGTCCAACTTGATAGACCAATCTTTCCGACTAGGATTCACTATCTTCTCGAGGATTCGTTTCACTTCTCGGTTAGATACCTCGGCTTGACCACTTGTTTGTGGATGGTAAGCAGTAGCTATCTTATGAGTTACTCCGTACTTAGCGAGGATAGCTGAGAACTGCTTGTTACAGAAGTGCGTGCCTTCATCACTAACGATTGCGCGAGGAGTGCCGAATCTAGAGAAAATGTTCTTTCGAATGAACTTAATCACAACCTTCGCATCATTGGTGGGCGATGCTATTGCTTCTACCCACTTCGAAACGTAGTCCACCGCTAGAAGTATATATGAGTTACAGAAAGATGGTAGAAATGGTCCCATGAAGTCAATGCCCCAAACATCAAATAATTCGACTTCCAGGATCATATTAAGTGGCATCTCGTGTCGCTTTGATAAATTACCAACTCTTTGGCATCTGTCACATTTTAATGAAAACACACGGGTATCTTTAAAGAGTGTTGGCCAGAAAAATCCACATTGAAGCACTTTAGCTGCCGTTCTTTCTCCCCTAAAATGTCCACCATAGTCAGATGCATGACATTGGTATAGAATATTCTCCATTTCAACTTCCAGGACACACCTTCTTATTACTTGATCACCACATTGTTTAAATAAAAATGGCTCATCCCATAAATACTGTTTCACATCATGGAGAAATTTCTTCTTCTGCTGGCTTGTCAAATCTGGCGGAAACACCTTACTGACAATGAAATTTACATAATCTGCATACTATGATCCATCCTTACCGTAAATAGCTGTTCATCCGGAAAAAATTCGTTGATCACTGTTGTATCATTTTTCTTTAGTTCTGAATTCTCTAATCGTGATAAATGATCAGCAACCTGATTTTCTGTCCCTTTTCGGTCCCGGATCTCCAAGTCAAACTCTTGTAGCAATACTACCCATCTAATTAATCTCGGCTTCGCATCTTTCTTTGCTATTAAGTACTTAATTGCCGAATGATCTGTAAACATAATCACCTTTGTCCTAATCAAATATGAGTGAAATTTATCAAATGCATAAACAACTGCTAATAGCTCCTTCTCGGTAGTGGTATAATTCAGTTGAGCATCCGTCAATGTCTTACTAGCATAGTATATAGCGTGAAAAATTTTATCCTTTCGTTGGCCAAGAACTGCGCCAATCGCATAGTCGCTAGCATCACACAATAATTCGAACGGGATATTCCAATCTGGCGCTATGATTACAGGTGCGGTAACAAGTTTCTTCTTCAACACATCAAAAGCTTCCAGGCATGCTTGATCAAAGTTGAATGGGACATCCTTCTCCAAAAGATTGCAAAGTGGTTTCGTGATTTTGGAGAAGTCTTTTATAAATCGTCTATAGAAACCAACGTGTCCCAAAAAACTTCGAATACCCTTTACAGAAATAGGTGGTGGCAGGTTCTCAATGGTTTCGATCTTAGCTCTATCAACCTCAATTCCTTTTAATGATACTCGATGACCCAAAATTATCCCCTCTTGCACCATAAAATGAGATTTCTCCTAGTTTAAAACCAAATTCGTTTCCATACACCGTTTGAGCACGAGTGTGAGATTTTCCAAACAATAATCAAACGATTCCCCAAAAACTGAAAAATCATCCATAAATACCTCAAGATTTTGTTCTACCATATCAGAAAAAATAGACATCATACACCGTTGAAATGTCGCTGGCGCATTACATAACCCAAAAGACATTCTGCGAAAAGCAAAAGTACTATATGGGCATGTTAATGTTATTTTCTCCTGATCCTCGGGTGTAATGGCAATCTGGTTATAGCCTGAGTATCCATCCAAGAGACAATAATACTCGTGCCCTGCAAGCCTGTCCAACATCTGATCTATGAATGGTAGAGGAAAATGATCCTTACGAGTAGCCTTATTCAAATTTCTGTAATCCATACACACCCGCCAACCCGTAACTGTTCGCGTTGGGATCAATTCATTATGCTCATTCGCAACTACTGTCATTCCCCCTTTCTTTGGCACACATTGAACTGGACTTACCCATGAGCTATCTGAGATAGGATAGATAATTCCCGCATCCAACCATTTAATGATTTCCTTTTTGACAACTTCCTTCATGATGGGATTGAGTCTTCGTTGTTGTTCAATAGTTGGTTTTGCTTCATCTTCCAACAAAATCTTATGCATACAAATTGATGGGCTTATCCCCTTGATATCTGCAATAGTCCATCCAAGCGCAGTCTTGTATTGTCGAAGTACCCTTAGTAGCTTTTCTTCTTGAACCTTATCAAGTGATGTAGAAATAATGACTGGCAAGGAGGAAGAAGAACCAAGGTAGGCGTACCGGAGGTGGTTAGGCAATGGCTTAAGTTCCAAGGTAGGAGGTTCTTCTAAGGATGATGTCACCTTTTCATCTAGCTTTCCCCGATAATCCAGAGGTTCAAATTTTTGTAAACATCGTGTGAACTTTGGAGTTGAATCTAACATTTGAACCCATTCTAGCACAGTTGAATCATCAAATAAATTTTCACTAACCAATGCGGTTTCGAGAGGGTCTTCAATCACAGATTCAATAAATACCTCTTCAATTGCTTCTTCAATTAGATCAACTCTTAAGCACTCTTCCTCTCCCTTCGGAAATTTCATAGTCTTGAAAACATTAAAAGTTATTTCTTCATCTTGAACTCTCATTGTTAACTCTCCCTTTTGTACATCAATTAATGTCCTTCCAGTGGCTAAAAATGGTCTTCCAAGGATAATGGGTATGTCTTTATCCTCTTCGTAGTCCAACACAATGAAGTCAGCTGGAAATATGAATTTTTCCACCTTCACTAATATGTCTTCCACAATGCCCCTAGGGTATGTCACTGATCTATCTGCGAGCTGTAGAGAGATATTTGTTGGCTTTGGCACTGATAATCCCAACTGAGTGTAGATCGAAAGTGGCATCAAATTAATACTCGCACCCAAATCACACAAACATCAGTTAAAGAACTGGGGCCCAATCGTGCACGGTATGGTGAAGCTACCCGGATCCTTCAACTTCGGTGGTAACTTTCTTTGCAGAATTGCACTACATTCTTTTGTCAATGCTACAGTTTCGAACTCCCCTAGCTTTCTCTTTCTTGCTAAAATATCTTTCATGAATTTTGCATAACTAGGCATTTGTTCTAAAGCATCCGCGAATGGAATGTTGATTTGCAGCTTTTTGAACACTTCTAAAAATTTTGAAAATTGTCTATCTAATTTCTACTTTTGAAATCTTTGAGGAAACGGCACAGGTGGTACGACTGTTGTTTGCTTATCTTCTTGTTGTTTTTTCACAACTTTTTCCCCAGATTTACTTTCCAAATTTCCACGCTCTTGTTCACCATCCTCAGCAGAGATTATTTTCTTGTGTTCGTCCAAATCTGTAGTCAACTCCTTCCCACTTCTGAGTGTAACTGCCTTACAGTGCTCATTCCCATCATTCCTTGGATTTTTCTCCGTATCACTAGGTAAAGAACCTGGAGTTCTAGTATTCAAAGCATTAGCTATCTGCCCCATTTGGTTCTCAAGATTCTTTATTGCAGCTGATTGGTTTTTCGTTGTGGCTTCAAACTGAGTTGCCAATCTTGCTAACAATTCTTCCATTTGTGATAACTTATCAGGTTGATGAGGTTGTGGGTGTTGTTGAGTTTGTTGATGTGGCTGAAATCCAGGTGGATATGTTTGCCTTGGAGCTTGGGCTTGAGCATGTTACTGATTATTACTCCAAGAAAAGTTCGGGTGGTTTCTCACTCCTGAATTGTAGTTGTTTGAATAACTGCCCTGTTGCCTATTATAATTGGAAACAAACTAGACTGACTCAGGATTTATTGCACATTGATCACTTGAGTGGTTACCCGCACATATTTCACAAATCGTTTCCATTTTCTGAACTGGTTGTACCCCAAGTGCATCTATCTTCTTTGTAAGAGCAGAAATCTGAGCTGTCACTTGAGCTGACAATGCTATCATCGCATCCACTTCATACACTCCAACTATCCTTGGCTGAGTTGTTCTTGCTGTTGGCCACTGATAATTATTAGATGCCATGATTTCAAGCAACTGATACCCCTCATCACAATTCTTGGCCATAATAGCTCCTCCTGCTGCAGCGTCTATACTCGATCTCACTGTGCTAAATAAACCGTTATAAAAAGTTTGCACCTGAAGCCATTTAGGAATCCCATGGTGTGGACATTTTCGCAATGAATCTTTGAATCTCTCTCAAGCTTCATATAATGATTTTGAATCGTGCTGAATGAAAGAGAAGATATCGTTCTGCAACTTTGCTGTTTTTGCAAGCGGGAAGAAATTTGCAAGAAATTTCTGGGCTAGATCATTCCATGTAGTAATCGAGCCTGGCGGTAGTGAATGGAGCCAACTCTTAGCCTTATCTCCGAGAGTAAATGGAAATAGCCTTAGCCTTATTGCATCATCTGACACATTATTGTACTTGAAAGTATCGCAGATTTCTATAAAGCTGACTATGTGATCGTTCGGATCATCGTTTGGTAACCCTCTAAACTGACATGAATTTTGAATCATCTGTATTGTCCCCGGTTTTATCTCAAAACTTGTAGCAGTAATGGCAGGCCTCATAATACTCGACTGAATTTCAGTAACTCGCGGCGTAGCATAATCACGCAGTGCTTTTTGCTCTTCTTCAGCCATAGTATCTTTCTTATCAAGTGCCTCTTTGGTTTCTTTAACCCACTTACGCAACCGCTAAATTTTTTCTCGATGTCGTCCTCGTGAGGCAATAAATCTGGCTTCTTCGATCGCGTTTGCATACACTAGTCAAGAACACCTGAATAGAACAGAAAAAGTTTAAATTAAGATTAACGCTATAAAAATCAATAATGACAAAATATTAAACTAATATCCCCGGCAACGGCGCCAAAAACCTGTTGCCTAAATTTTTAATAGCACTTTACCACGCAAGTATATGCGTTCAATTGTAATACTCAGCAAGCAAGGATATCGTTCCCACGAGTAAATAGACTAATATTTATCAATTACTAACTCTAATGCAATTAATCCTATTTTAAACTAAGAAAATTTTGTTTATGATTTGAAAATTAAACTTAACAAACTAATAATTAAAATCAGAATTTCACAAGAATAACTGCAGATTTAACAGGTTAAGATTACAACTTCCCTTGGTATTTCATTTAAACTAACTTACTTCCCATTTAAAATAAATCAATTAATATGAATCATTATCCAAGAATGCTTTATGAATATTCACGCACTTCTTCCAAAGACATGTGAACAAATCCTCCTAAATCCAATCTTTAAGACGCGGAATTACAAGAAACACCCCAGTTAATCAACTCACTATATTCCTATGTGAATCAAGTTAATTAGGGTTTACGCTCAAATTCTTTCAATGGATACAAAAGACACATAAGTATATTCCTATCCTACATACTAATCATATTAACCCTATTCAGATTATATGAACAAATGTTATCATATCCAAATCTCAATCTATACTCCATCTTCCAATTTTATATAGATTATCACAGTAATTGTTGGCCAAACAATTAATCAATAAACATAAGATATAATAAACAATTCAATAAAAACTAACTTTCATTCAATGGGAAGCTTGCAATTTAAACTACATACCAAGTTCCGTTGCAATCTTAATTAAAATTTAGTTCATGATAATAATAATAAAGAAAAATATCATCCAAATTAATAATCCAAACATCCCAGATAGTTACAAAAAATAAAACTAGAGAAGAGAAGAAGAAACTCTGAATTTTCTCTTAAACTCTCTCTTTGATCTTTAGCCTTTGTAATTCTCCTTCGTGTTTTTCTTGCTTGTTTTCTCTTCAAATCTCTTGAAAAATTGAGTGATGCGTCTTTTCTAAAGTCTTCTCCTATTTGTATTGGTCTCAGCCCTCATTCAGACTCCTATTTGGCTTCAAAAACCCACTTGGCAGTACAAAAACGCCCCTTTTTCCGCACATGAGCGCCTAGGCGCTCATCATAGGCCATTTTCAAGCGCCTAGGCGCTTGACCAGGACCACATAATTACAAAAATGCCACTCAGCTTTAATTTTTATGATTTTTGACCTTTTTTCTTCTCCGAAATGACCAATTTGTCCCTCCAGCTCCAACCTACAACAAATAAACACAAAACACATAAAAAGATACTAAAAAACAATTAAAGATAACAATAATTAAGTTTAATAATATCGGATTCATAGGTATAAAACCTACTCATCAATTGTTTTCATTTTCGAAAAGGTTTGAACAGAAATTTATCTGTAAACCGTCATGACTTACGAGCACGGAGGGTGATCAACCCCATTGTACCCTGTATTGATCAATACTACATATATATGAACAATGTTATCGTTCACTCTGTCCGCCTTGGGCGCATAAAAATTTTCCCATTATCGGGATGTTCATACCTGTCGGGTTTTCATCACAAAGGTCTTATCTTGTTCAACAATTATCTATAGTTCAACATATATGTATATCAAATGTGTATCAACATGTGATTAAATACAATGATTATCCAAGTGGGGACACTTGTATAATCATTTCTAGAAATTAACGAACAGAATATATATCCGAATTATCATATACTAACATGTTGATAATCAAAGGGTTTATATAATATAGGTTTAACAATCTATATATTAATAATAATAATTACTCTGAACTTCTT
The DNA here is from genome assembly GCA_020205505.1 of Panax japonicus. NCBI lineage: Eukaryota > Viridiplantae > Streptophyta > Magnoliopsida > Apiales > Araliaceae > Panax > Panax japonicus. Next base: position 22,661,441 of record CM035113.1, on the reverse strand, counting down.
ACTTCTGTCCATTGCATAAAGAAAATGCAAAGTTAGGATACTTGCCTGATGCACTGCTTACAATTCTCAACTTAGTTCTACCCTTTTCTATCACAACCTATCATTAATCAGATCATTTTACTGATTAGTACAACATATCGTACACATAACACTGCCTATTGCAGTCAGCACATTTCCTATTCACATTATTACACATGTTCAACAATCGTTGACTCACAAGAAAACATCAACACATTCCTAATCACATTGTCACACAACCTTAATATCAATTGAATCACAAATAAACACATATCCAATAAATTATCCAAGTCCAGTCCAATTTCTGAAATATGTCGGTTTGCCGACAGCTTTTTCGGGTAAATATCGAGTCTAAGACTCTAAACCGTAGTTCATTATCCATTTGGATAATTTAAACATCAGTCACACTATTTTTCATGGTCTTATAATAATTATTAAATAATTATTATCATTTATCAAAATTTTTGAAATATCAGAATCATTATGAAATGATTTAAATATTAAACAATTCTATTATCATTAATATTTAATTAATATTAAACTATTAATGAAACCATTGCCAAAATATTAAAGTTATGTATAATAACTCAAAATATTTTTAAAGTATTTATAATACGCTTAAATGATTTTTAAAATATTTAAAATCATTATTAAATAATTACCATTAATATTTAAATATTAATGAACTATTTATCCAAATATTAAAAGTCAATAATTATAACTTAAAATATTTTTAAATCATTAACATCCTTTTTAAATGATTTTTAAATAAATAAAACCATTTTTAAACTATTTATTTAATATAATTATTAAATATATTTAATATCATTAATATATCATTAATATTAATTTATTAATGAAATTATCCTTTAAATATTAAAAGTTATAGTTTATAACTTCAAATATCTTTAAACACTTTATTTTCATTTAAAATGATTTTTATAATATTAAAATCATTTTTAAACTAAACTATTTAATATAATTATTAAATAACTTTAATATCATTAATAATCATTAATTAATGAAATTTACCTTTAAATATTAAAAGTTATATTTTATAACTTAAAATATTTTTAAATACCTTATTATTATTTAAAATGATTTTTAATATAATAAAATCATTTTTACTTCATTTATTTAATTCATTTAATAAATAACTTAATTATCATTAATATTAATTTATTAATGAAAATTATCAAATAATATTAAAAGTTATTAAAAATAACTTAAAATATTTTCTTATATCATAATATAATTTTAAATGATTTTTCAAATATTAAAATAATTTTTAAATAATTTATTTAATATTATAATTAAATAAATTAAATACTTTTAATATTCTAAAAATATTAAATATTTATGAAATATATTTAAAATAATTAAAAACTAATTTTCAGAATTTAAAATAATTTTTAATAATTTATTTTATATTTTTAACAATTAAAAACTATTTTTTTCTATTTTTTTATAAATTTTTGGAAAATATAATTTATCTGTCGCTAAAGACCACCTATAGCGACAGAACCGTCGCTATAGGTGTTCTTCAGGTTCTTGAACATTCATAGGCAGTCACCGAGTAGGCTAGTTTGACCATCAATAATTCCGTGTGTGTTGTGTTTCTGGGTCTGTTGTTCGTCAGATCATGTAGTACAAATACAAGAATACACGATCCAACAACAAACATGATCAAAACGCATAACACAAGAGAGATCTAAGCCTCTTAATTCGCTGTCAGAGCTGTTCTTCATTTATGGGTTTGCCCAGAAATGAAGAACAGTGCAGCATGACAACTTTGAGCTTCCACTACATGCAAATCGTGTAACATTTTTGTGATCTATGAGTTCTAGATTGTAGACCACATGTAACTAAAGAGATCTATTAACAAAAATCATCAAAACAACAACAAATAATGAAGATACATGCCGGTCAAACCCTACTGGAAAAATTTCTCATGAAGGTTCTGGGTTTTCCAGAAACCTTCATAAGACAGAACGGTCAACGCACTTTGACCAGGGTTAAATTCGATCATGTTCATGTTATGGGTAATATAAAGGTATGAATGTGTAGTTCTAATGTCATATTACAACAGACAATCAACATTATGGACTAAATATCAAACATGAGCAAGATCAAAGGCTTTAAAAATGGTTGTCAAAATTTCTGGAAATCTGGAAATTTTTCTGGGTTGCCCAGAAAAATATTTTCATGACCGGTCAACCCTGTTTGACCATTTATAACTTTTAATGTATACCAGATCTGGACCTGATTTAAGTTCCAGAGCAAAGATCTTACAACATACTACCAGACTAAACATTAAAACAACAAAAGCATAAAACATAGAAAGATCTACATGACCTGACATTTGATTGTCAGACGCCTCCTTTAAAATTTCCAGAATTTTAAGAATATCAAATCCGAGCATCTAGATGTTATGGATCTAATATCTAGCAACCCAGATCATCATTAGACACTACTAACAACATATTCTAATACTTAAACACAACATCTAACAACAAATTTTGGACAGAAATTCAAGGTAGGGTTTTTACCTTAAATGAGCAATTTCGGATTTTGTGTTGTTGTTTTGTTGTTGAATTTCGTGGGGCTGTGTTTGTGACTGATATTATCAACAAATTTCGGAGGTGTGGTGTTTGAGAGAAAAGGTTTGAGTGTTGGACAAAAATGATTGAACAAATGAGACTTTCTCTCTCTTAATTCTATATATAACAAGTTTGATGCATGAATGCTGATATCTAGAGCTGAGTGCTGTTAAATAATATCACATGGAGTGGTTAGGTTTGGTGAACAACCTCACCAATTTGTCAAACCTACTAACTAGCTTCTTTAATGCTAAAAAGGACATTTTGGTCTTTTAATTTTCCAATTAATGGCAAAATTGTAATCATGCAAACCCTTAGGGTTTAACCCTAAGGTTTAGCATAAATTGTAGGATTTTTCAACTAAGGTTTGCACAATAAATAAAATAAAATAAAATAAAATAACTAAATTTTAGTTTCTAAAATTTTTAAAATAATAACTTTGTTAATTAAAATAAGTTTGTAATTATCTAACAAATGGACATTAGGGTTTAGATCATATAATTATTGTTGACTTTGCGAATTTAGCAATTAGGGTTTACTCTTTCGGTAATTAGGGTTACCAAATTACTATTAGGGTTTTCAATTACTAAATTAGAGTTCTAGTTTAGTAATTAGGGTTTAACAATTTAGAGTTTCTAAATTTAATAATTGTAATCATAATACTTGCTAATTAATCACATTATCAATACTTACCAACAATCTCAAACTCTAATTTCAAATTAGGATTACTAATTATAGCAATTAGGGTTTCCAGAATTTTAATTATGGTTTACCTAATTAATACATTTAATACACAACATAATTTATCTAACACACTTATAAACCAATCTCACACTTCTAATTTGGATCTCAAATTAGGGTTTAATATTATTACTAGGGTTTGGTCAAAATACACCGTAATTGACCAACCATTATCAATACGGACACACCGTACACATTCATAGCACTGAAAAATCAAAATATAATTAATATTATATTATTATTCTAATACCATGACAATAATCCAAAATTAGGGTTTGGATTCCATACCTGATTATTCTTTCATATTTAACCTTAATAATTAAGGTAAAATAATTAACTTAATAATCTGTACAAAAATTCATATAATAAAATAATTATTATATTTATTCTAAAAATCACTTCATTTATTATTTAAATAATATATGATTATATATTCATGGAAAATAATTAATAAAAACATTTCTATCTTAAAACTAATTATTTTAAAAATACACTTTATAATAATCAATAATTCTACACTAAATTTACTTGTAAATATTCATGTAATAAATATATTTTTATTTACCACATAAATACATATACACATAATCTTGTACAAATCCTCATCCTTAAAAAAAAAAAAATTTAACGCAAAATTTATGATTTATTTATATAGAAAATATCGGGTTGTCACATTCACCCTCTCTTATAAGGATTCCGTCCTCGGAATCACCGCTTTAAAACCTACACATAACTAGGTACATAGCATACATAATCTTTGCAAGTAGATCTCGATCATGATTGATCGAATCGATCTTTAACTATTCACATTAAGCTTGTCTTTCTGATTAATCGGAAATTTGATTCCTAAATGAACTCAAATTCTTCCTCAAAATTTCTTTATAAAACAATTTACTATAAATAGAAAAATTATAATTACGCAAATAAAAGTTATTCGAATATTACCTGGAACTGCATTGCCGGCTGCCACCGTGTCTTGGACCGTCATGTTGAAGACCCTTGATGTTGACTTTATTGGTTTGTTCGATGATGTCGGTCCTGTGATTGCTAATGTTCCGCTACCCTTACCAGTATTCTCCTTTCCTGCCTCCACCCTCCTGTTCGGACAATCCTTCACCTGTGCCCCATTGATCCGCAAATAAAACAACCACTGTTCATTCTAGGATTTGGGCAGTTGGGAGAGATATGGCCCTCCTGCCCGCATTTGTAGCAGACAAATTTTCCTTTTAAACATTCTCTGGAGTGGTTCTTTCCATACGTTTTGCACTGAATCCCTTGCTTCTTAATTCCTTCTTGCTTCACCTGCACATTTCCAAAGTAGTTTCCCTTCTTTTTTCCTTCAACACTCATGCTTCCACTATTAGTCCTCACCTTCTCAGCTCCCTCGACCTTGCCCTTGTTCTTCTTCTCCTTATTGTAGAGGCTCATAGCCTCACTTCCCTCTTCCGCAATTATCACCTTCTCCATGAGTGCTGCAAATGTTGGGATCTGCAACACTGCCACCTTGTTATAGAGCCAAGGTTTTAATCCCAGCTCAAATCTCCTCGCCTTCCTAGCCTCCGTATCGACTTGATGCGGAGCAAACCTAGCTAACTCATTGAATTTTGCGGCATATTCTGCCACTGACATATCCCCTTGCTTCAACTCCAGAAATTTTACCTCCATTCTAGACTGCATACTGGCTGAAAAATAGTTCTCGAAAAATAAAGTCTTAAATCTATCCCATGCTACCACACCTGCTCCTGCCCTCACCTGATTTGCTTCCCACCAGAAATTGGCCTCACCCTTCATCATGTAGGTGGAAAAAGAGGTCTTTTCCCCTCAGCTACCCTAGCTATTACAAACTCCTTCTCAATTTCCTTAACCCAAGTTTGGGCTTCTACAGGGTCAGTCGTACCTTTGAATTCTGGCGGTCCTACAACCTTAAAATCTTTAAAATTCGCCAAGTGATTATCCATCTGGTTTCCTTGTTGCATAGCCTGAGCTACCATATTTGCGAACTGCTGCATTGGGTCCGCTTGTTGTTGTCCTTCAACATTGTTGACAGACTCTTCTGCCCTCTGATTTCGAGTTTGACGTCTTGGCGGCATTATCTGGTTAAGTAAAAACCATAAATTAACTTACATTCTAAACTTTATCATATAAGTTTAAACTTATTAAACTTGTTTCATAACTCAAACTTTGATTCATATTCATTCATTGCTTTCAAAATATCTTACATAACACAGTACATAGTGCTTTAAACATTTGTTATCCCATTGTGACTACAAAAGTAGGGATTTACATCACCACTTGTACAAAAGTTTTATAATAATGCATTACACATACATATTAAGCACACATATTATATTAAACACGCTTACACAACATAACCTATACTACCTATTTACTAAGTCTTCTTTCTTGGACAACTTCTTGCCTGATGATCTTCGTTTCCACAGTCAAAACATGCTCCTGGTTTATAGTCAGGACAGTACAGAATAGTGTGTCCTTCATATCCACAAAGATAACAAATTCTTTTCCCTTTCTTCTTATTAGTTTTTCCTAAATCATAGTTTTCTACCTTTTTTCCCTTATCTCTCGGAGCTGCACACGAGATGTTGCTTGAGGCTTCTATATGATCAATTTGGATTTTAAGCTTATCCTGTTCTTCCATTGTTTCTATTAATGCCTGACGCAGTTGACTATTTAACAGCTTTTCTATCTCTCATAGCCTTTCCAGAGAAGAAACCTTGTTCCTCAGATTCTGTACCTCTGTTGATGCTTGTTCAGCTTCAACTTTAGTTTCTGAATCACTATCTGTCAGCTCCACCATTTCCGGATCTGGTACTATATTTTCTATGATGAGCACCTCATCCAAGTCGTTTTCATTGTGAGCTTCTATTTCAGCTATTGGCTTCGATATCAGCTTAGGTGTATGGGTTTGATTCTTCTTCATGTTATAAGCATATAGCAAGCCTTTTCCACCCGACATCTACACACATAAATTATTTTGATTAGCATATATTATATACACATAGTCAAATAATAGTTTTGTATGAATTATTTTTTATTTTATTTGACGATGAATTTATTCAATTCATCTCTTTTTAAACTCTATATGAGTTATTTATATTTTCAACGTTTCCCTCTGTTCTAAGGTTATAGCCTAAGGTCTAACCCACCTAAGGTTTCTAACCCTATAGCTCTGATACCAACTTGTGAGGCCCCCGGATCCGGATACTTGAAACCCGAACTCGGTACTTCACGATACCATTTCTATGAGCGGAATAATACTAATAATAATAACAATAATATAAAACTTAACTTAAATTTACATATACATCAGAGTCTTTCTCCCAAGTACGTAACCTTTAGTCATTTATTACATGATATTAGATATTTAAATATCATAGTCTTCATAATCTAAAACTATTACAAACAGTACCACAAATCTTATTTGGTTAGCTTTCCCTTTCCCTTGTTTCGGCATGAGCCTTCTGGTTCTTCACACTTAGCTGAAAAACATTTAAATTAAGCAAGGATGAGCATTTGAGTGCACAGCAAGTATTTATATATATATATAAGCTGAAAGAATTTAAATGTTTTCTTTAGAATACCCTTCTACAACCAATCAATAGTTGTGAAGTCATCTATACCAATAATAATATCATAACAACCCTCTTTCAAAATTTTGAAACTACGTATTGACTATACATGGGTTTCTGTGACATACTATGAACATTGTTTTCATTTTCGAAAAGGTTTGAACAGAAATTCATCTGTAAACCGTCATGACTTACGAGCACGGAGGGTGATCAGCCCCATTGTACCCTGTATTGATCAATACTACATATATAAGAACGATGTTATCGTTCACTCTGTCCGCCATGGGCGCATAAAATTTTTCCCATTATCGGGATGTTCATACCTGTCAGGTTTTCATCACAAAGGTCTTATCTTGTTCAACAATTATATATAGTTCAACATATATGTATATCAAAGGTGTATCAACATGTGATTAAATACAATGATTATCCAAGTGGGGACACTTGTATAATCATTTCTAGAAATTAACGAACAGAATATATATCCGAATTATCATATACTAACATGTTGATAATCAAAGGGTTTATATAATATAGGTTTAACAATCTATATATTAATAATAATAATTATTCTGAACTTCTTACTTATGTCCATTGCATAAAGAAAATGCAAAGTTAGGATACTTGCCTGATGCGCTGCTTACAATTCTCAATTTAGTTCTACCCTTTTCTATCACAACCTATCATTAATCAGATCATTTTACTGATTAGAACAACATATCGTACACATAACACTGCCTATTGCAGTCAGCACATTTCCTATTCACATTATTACACATGTTCAACAATCGTTGACTCACAAGAAAACATCAACACATTCCTAATCACATTGTCACACAACCTTAATAACCAATGAATCACAAATAAACACATATCTAATAAATTATCTAAGTCCAGATCAATTTCTGAAATATGTCGGTCTACCGACAGCTTTTTCGGGTAAATATCGAGTCTAAGACTCTAAACCGTAGTTCATTATCCATTTGGATAATTTAAACATCAGTCGCACTATTTTTCATGGTCTTATAATAATTATTAAATAATTATTATCATTTATCAAAATGTTTGAAATATCAGAATCATTATGAAATGATTTAAATATTAAACAATTCTATTATCATTAATATTTAATTAATATTAAACTATTAATGAAACCATTGCCAAAATATTAAAGTTATGTATAATAACTCAAAATATTTTTAAAGTACTTATAATACCCTTAAATGATTTTTAAAACATTTAGAATCATTATTAAATAATTACCATTAATATTTAAATATCAATGAACTATTTATCCAAATATTAAAAATCAATAATTATAACTTAAAATATTTTTAAATCATTAACATCCTTTTTAAATGATTTTTAAATAAATAAAACCATTTTTAAACTATTTATTTAATATAATTATTAAATAAATTTAATATCATTAATATATCATTAATATTAAATTATTAATGAAATTTACCTTTAAATATTAAAAGTTATATTTTATAACTCAAAATATTTTAAAATACCTTATTATTATTTAAAATGATTTTTAATATAATAAAATCATTTTTACTTCATTTATTTAATTCATTTAATAAATAACTTAATTATCATTAATATTAATTTATTAATGAAAATTATCAAATAATATTAAAAGTTATTAAAAATAACTTAAAATATTTTCTTATATCATAATATAATTTTAAATGATTTTTCAAATATTAAAATAATTTTTAAATAATTTATTTAATATTATAATTAAATAAATTAAATACTTTTAATATTCCAAAAATATTAAATATTTATGAAATATATTTAAAATAATTAAAAACTAATTTTCAGAATTTAAAATAATTTTTAATAATTTATTTTATATTTTTAACAATTAAAAACTATTTTTTTCTATTTTTTTATAAATTTTTGGAAAATATAATTTATCTGTCGCTAAAGACCACCTATAGCGACATAACCGTCGCTATAGGTGTTCTTCATGTTCTTGAACATTCATAGGCAGTCATCGAGTAGGCTAGTTTGACCATCAATAATTCCGTGTGTGTTGGGTTTCTGGGTCTGTTGTTCGTCAGATCATGTAGTACAAATACAAGACTACACGATCCAACAACAAACATGATCAAAACGCATAACACAAGAGAGATCTAAGCCTCTTAATTCGCTGTCAGAGCTGTTCTTCATTTCTGGGTTTGCCCAGAAATGAAGAACAGTGCAGCATGACAACTTTGAGCTTCCACTACATGCAAATCGTGTAACATTTTTGTGATCTATGAGTTCTAGATTGTAGACCACATGTAACTAAAGAGATCTATTAACAAAAATCATCAAAACAACAACAAATAATGAAGATACATGCCGGTCAAACCCTACTGGAAAAATTTCTCATGAAGGTTCTGGGTTTTCCAGAAACCTTCATAAGACAGAACGGTCAACGCACTTTGACCAGGGTTAAATTCGATCATGTTCATGTTATGGGTAATATAAAGGTATGAATGTGTAGTTCTAATGTCATATTACAACAGACAATCAACATTATGGACTAAATATCAAACATGAGCAAGATCAAAGGCTTTAAAAATGGTTGTCAAAATTTCTGGAAATCTGGAAATTTTTCTGGGTTGCCCAGAAAAATATTTTCGTGACCGGTCAACCCTGTTTGACCATTTATAACTTTTAATGTATACCAGATCTGGACCTGATTTAAGTTCCAGAGCAAAGATCTTACAACATACTACCAGACCAAACATTAAAACAACAAAAACATAAAACATAGAAAGATCTACATGACCTGACATTTGATTGTCTGACGCCTCCTTTAAAATTTCTAGAATTTTAAGAACATCAAATCCGAGTCTCTAGATGTTATGGATCTAATATCTAGCAATCCAGATCATCATTAGACACTACTAACAACATATTCTAATACTTAAACACAACATCTAACAACAAATTTTGGACAGAAATTCAAGGTAGGGTTTATACCTTAAATGAGCAATTTCGGATTTTGTGTTGTTGTTTTGTTGTTGAATTTCGTGGGGCTGTGTTTGTGACTGATATTATCAACAAATTTCGGAGGTGTGGTGTTTGAGAGAAAAGGTTTGAGTGTTGGACAAAAATGATTGAACAAATGACACTTTCTCTCTCTTAATTCTATATATAACAAGTATGATGCATGAATGCTGATATCTAGAGCTGAGTGCTATCAAATAATATCACATGGAGTGGTTAAGTTTGGTGAACAACCTTACCAATTTGTCAAAACCTACTAACTAGCTTCTTTAATGCTAAAAGGGACATTTTGGTCTTTTAATTTTCCAATTAATGGCAAAATTGTAATCATGCAAACCCTTAGTGTTTAACCCTAAGGTTTAGCATAAATTATAGGATTTTTCAACTAAGGTTTGCACAATAAATTAAATAAAATAAAATAAAATAAAATAACTAAATTTTAGTTTCTAAAATTTTTAAAATAATAACTTTGTTAATTAAAATAAGTTTGTAATTATCTAACAAATGGACATTAGGGTTTAGATCATATAATTATTGTTGACTTTGCGAATTTAGCAATTAGGGTTTACTCTTTCGGTAATTAGGGTTACCAAATTACTATTAGGGTTTTCAATTACTAAATTAGAGTTCTAGTTTAGTAATTAGGGTTTAACAGTTTAGGGTTTCTAAATTTAATAATTGTAATCATAATACTTGCTAATTAATCACATTATCAATACTTACCAACAATCTCAAACTCTAATTTCAAATTAGGATTACTAATTATAGCAATTAGGGTTTCCAAAATTTTAATTAGGGTTTACCTAATTAATACATTTAATACACAACATAATTTATCTAACACACTTATAAAACAATCTCACACTTCTAATTTGGATCTCAAATTAGGGTTTAACATTATTACTAGGGTTTGGTCAAAATACACCGTAATTGACCAACCATTATCTAAAAATCACTTCATTTATTATTTAAATAATATATGATTATATATTCATGGAAAATAATTAATAAAAATATTTCTATCTTAAAATTAATTATTATAAAAATACACTTTTATAATAATCAATAATTCTACAATAAATTTACTTGTAAATATTCATGTAATAAATATATTTTTATTTACCACATAAATACATATACAATAATCTTGTACAAATTCTCATCCTTAAAAAAAAAAAATTTATACGCAAAATTTATGATTTATTTATATAGAAAATATCGGGTTGTCACAAAACAAGTATCAAACACAAGGTTAAAAACAAGCAAGGCTAATAAAAATTAGGTTTTTTACCTTTTGAAAAACCCAGTTTTCATTTCATACTTTAGATCTAACTTTTGATCCTCAAAAGGGTTAGATCTAAACATGAAACACTTATATACACATAGATCTAAGGTTTTAAACCTCAAGATCAAAACTTCATATTATCAAAAAATCAAATCAAACTAAAAAGAAATAATACTATATTAAGGTTAAAATTTTATACCTTTGCTTGATTTCCTTTATTCTTCTTTCTAAGTTTTGATTATGGGGCTAGAGAACTTGCAAAAACTCTCCCTCTCTTTTCCTTAAGGCTGGCCGGAAATCCTCCTCTCTTTCTCTCTTGGTTTTGTTTTGTTCTTAGCTTTCTAGGAGATAAAAGTAAAGAAAAACTTTTGCTAGATAATTAAATGGGAGTATTTATAATGGGAAAATATAATATAATATATATATATGTATGTATATAATCTTCCAAGATCTCTCATTCTTCTCTCTCTTAGTCATTGGTGGTTGGTTGTAGCCTTAGCAAAATATTGCTTACAAGATTGGTTATAAGTGGTGTTTAAATGAAAAATTGACATGTGGGAAAGTTGGTGACCAACTATGGATACTAAAAGAAGTTACCATGATTAAAGCACATGTCCCTTTCCTTTTTCTCCTTGTTGACCAAAATTTTCCCCATTTTCCTATTTTTGATTTAATTTTTAATGCTCCATTTTTCTTTATTAAATATCCAAAATATCCTTTAACAAGTGACTCAAAATTGGGCTTTCTTAAACAATTATTTGAGCCATGTAAATTAAATTAGGTCCAACACTTTTAATTTTATCCTTTCCTAATTATTTAATTGGGGTTTTCATTCCCCTCCTTTGTAATTTAAATCCTTACTTAAGAATCTTTAATTTCATAACCCAATTAGACTTGCTATTCTTAGGTTATAAAATTAATTATTTGAGATATATATAAGATAAATCCCTTGGGATTGGTATATCTTTTTAAATACTATCATTCTCTTAAATTATAACCCATTAGGTTATTTAATTATTATACCTAATATATGTATTATGTTACATAAATTTATTCTTCATCTCTTTACAAAATAAATGTATACACATTATATAATACATATTTACTCAATCACGTACATAATTCACATATATCCCAACATATTTCTCCTAGTTTATTAGCTTATTAGCCCAACTTGATTTAATAATTTATAAACACTCACATACTCATATCAATAATCAATTACTTAAGGATTGTAAATCCTTTTAATTTAATAATCAAGGCTAACATTCAAGCTATGTTAATTTCATACATAACTCTCATTACTCTTCCTTGAAAATGATTAAGTATACTTCTTAGTTAATATATTAACTATCTAGCTTAATTATCATATACACTTATATGATTTAAGTACTTTCTCTTCTTTCTTTTTTTATAAAAAAACTTATTCGAAAATTTGAATTATGTGAAATTCTGGGTTCTCACAGGCAAAGCCTAGCAGAGCTCTTGCTTGGACATATTGGAAAATCTTCCCATAGCTTGAACAATATATTTTTTTCCTTATTTTTTTTCTGAAAATTAAAACAAGGAAGATCATCAAATATTACCAAATAAAATTCAATCTAATAAAATCTTTCTTTTGGTAAACTAAATCTTTCCTTTTTATCAAATCAAATCTTAATTTTATTTTGGAAATAAAATATATTTTTTTATATTTGATTTTGAAGACGATATCCTTCCTTATCATCATTAAAAAAGGAAAATCAAACATATATTTCAAAATTTCCCTTTATCTGGAGAAAATTAAATCTTCTTAATTTTTTTTTATATATATTTAGAAAATAAAATCTTTATATATTTCTATTTAGAAACAAAATTAAAGATACTTATCTTTTGGAAACCAGATTGAATCCATTCCTTAATGGAAAAAGAGTGATTATTTCTTTTTCCGTTGCAAGTATATTTTGGGGGCTATACATGTATTCATATATATATGCATCTTCCACGCCATTCACGCCTCCTTTCTTATCTTGCTTCATTTTGGATTTTCTCTCTTCCTACGAGCCAGGAAGATCATCAAGGGAGCAGCAAGGAGACTTTCTTCGATCCGAGCGAGAGGTAACAAAGAGGATACCCCTATAAGGCTGAACCTAGGGGCTGAACTCTATAGGGCCGAACCCTATGAGCGACCCGAACCCTTGTGGCTCCATTCCTTCTTCTCGTCTTTGCCTTTTAATTTGCTTACTTACATGTTTTCTTTCAGATTTCTCTTGACTTGCTTCCTTTATTTCTCTTTTCTGTTTTCAAGTAATTGTAGCCTTTCTTTTATTTCTGAGCCACATCACCTTGATCATATCTTGGTTTTTCTCCCTTGGAATTCTTAAGAGAAAGGCTATAATTTTCGCAGCGAAGGAACATTCGTTCTAAGCAGTTGATTTTTGGAGCAATAGGACCTCAAAGGAATAGAGGGAACAACCCCTAGGTGGCTGAATCCTATAGGAGGCCGAACCTTAGGGGGCTGAACCCTATAGGATTTTTTTTTCAGGACCCTCCAATCTTTCTTTTGTCTTCCGAGCCCCATTACCTTAATTACATCTTGGTTTTTTCCCTCAGATAATAAAGAAAGATTTGGCATTTTTCGATGAAAAACACGAAGGAAAGAAAATTGATTTACATGCAGTGAAACCACCCCAGATGGACAAACCCTAGTGGACGAACCCTAGGAGGCCGAACCCTAGAGGGGAATCAATGTTTAGAAGAAAAACTGAAGTTCGGGAAGAGTATCTACTATTTGAATCGTAACTTTTGATTCGTTTGGAGTTTTGGGGCCCATAATATATTAAAACGAAGCTAGCGACGAGCCCTACAAAAATAATCACCTTTGGCCATGACATATGCCATTATAAGTCCAAAAAAGGCTCCGAAGGATGCTTTTGGGCTGTCCAAAGTTTTTTTTTCAGGAAATTTTTGGGAAATTTTTTCTTGCATGATTGTGATTCCTAACTCCTTCGGACATTATTTCTTCTTCTTTTTAGGTGTCTTTAAAGTTAAATATAAGACTTCCCTTTTTGCATTAGTAAGCACTTCAAGCTCAAACACTTTCTTTGACATCCTTTTCTTACTCTTTAAATCCCTTCTACTGAATTCTTCTTGCTTGCAAGCTCTCTCAGTTGAACATTCTATAGACTCGGGAACCACCATGGAGGCCCCATTAGTCTTACCGACATCTTTTGGGAGCGAGTCCAGACTTATGACTGTACAACTCTTCCTCCGCTAGAGAAGAAAGTCCTGTTTCTATATGCAACGGCTTGCGGAGGTTGGGATGACTTTCCCCATTCTGATCGCATTCCACGCATATGCATAGAGAAGCAAGAATATGATAAAGGGGTTTTATACCCGTGAATCGGTTCCTAATTGAAGATTAATCGGTGTTAATTCCTTATTTTCATATTTATTTTTACTTGTTTATTGTTATTTTTGTGTGTAGGTTTGGTGGTGTGGCAAGTGATCAAAAAGGATGGAATAGTGGCAAAAACTTAGCAAGTTTTTGAGCTTAAGGAAATCAGAAGTCAGAAGCCTAGCCCGCCGTGGCGGGCATTTTTATGCCTTACACCCCTGTTGGTCGAAAAACCGATCACTAAACACGCGCAAGTATACGCGGTCTAACAAGTAATACAGTGATAAGTAGAATGACGTACCCACGAGAAACTATGACTAATATTTACCAAGTACCGACTGTGTATCACTAAAGTCTTATTCGAACAACAGTAAATGAAAGTGTGATTAATCTAGTTAAAACTAATTAACAAAGCAAGTAATAGGATAACGAATGGTAATATAAGGAAATACAAGCTAAGATCACAACTTCACACCACACATGTATTCTGTCGAACACCTGGCGTGCTATGCTTCCCTTCTCTTTTTGGTCTTAATGGTCACGACAATCTGTCGATCAAGAACACACAGGTGCCTATGCACATCTGTTGAAGTATGCACAAACATATCATCTCCAGATCTACCCCAAAGGGAATAAAATAGAAAATAACGTCTAAGCTAGATACAATCCTACACATGTCTATGCGAATTAATTATAACAAGGATTTAAGCATAAGTTCTCTATTAGGTCACACGTGGTGCACATATATATGTCTATTCTACGCACAACTTATGCAGTTGAAATCCACAATCACATGCCAATATATTTAGGTGTAAATCTACAATCCTTCTGTCGATATCTTGTAGATTACCAAAATCATCACTAATCTCTTAGCGAGAATCATTAAGTACAAATATATTAAACCAAATTATATGATGCTAACCAAAGAGATAAGACAGTCAATTTAAATAACAAATGGATCCATTATAACCTTAGAGCCAATATTCAGTTCATAGCTATTGAACAAAATACAAGTAGTAATAAAGGCAACATTTATAGAATACAAAATTAGAGGAAATACATGGATAAGAGGAAACTTTGTCAAAGACTTTCAATCTCCACGCATTCCGCTCAAATCAAGCTTTCCAATCCGTGTCGCTCACTCCTCTTGTCGCTCCAAGGATATGGTTGACTTCTCCCTAATCTACCTAATCTATATTTAAAAACATCAACTAAAAGAACTAAAAGAAAGGAAGAGAAATTATAGAGGAAAAACTATTCTAAGCTAAAACTAACTAAAATATATGATATAGGATGTCTCATCTTGAGATGCAGAGGCTTCAGTGTGTTATGTACGCCTTTCTCCTTCAAGCTAGGTCAAACCAAGGCCTTCTCTGTCTGGGCATCGGAGGTGGCGCAACGGCACAGACAATAAGCCTATGGGTGGCGCTGCAGTGACACATTTGTTTGGAAAAATAGAAGCTCGCGCTGCAGCGCAAGTCCTTATAGGGAGAGTGGCGCTGCGGCGTGGAGCTGACGTCAGCAAGGATCAGGAGGTGGCACCGCATCGCGAGACTAACACTGGGCATTGGCGCTGCGGCGCCAGTGTATAGAAAATGACCGTTTTCCCCTTAATGCTAGAAAACACCCGATAAGCCATGCATTGCATCGATTAAGCACAATAACACTATAATCATATAAAATCATTTAAAATCTACGAGAACATGCAACTATTTAAGCCATAAATAATCGATTCGCGGGTATAAATCCCACTCATCAAATACCCCTAAACTTAAGTCTTTGCTTGTCCTCGAGCAAACTATTTAACACAACACTAACTATAGTAAAACACACGCGAATGAAAATTAAAAATAGTATAGTAGTATCATGGCTTCTAAGCTCAATCATAGTTAGTTCCATAGAATAGGGCAAACCCAGATACGAATAAGGGTTCATTCAATTTCAAGCATAAGACTCTATTCGATCCATTCTATGTGTATGTGTGGAGACCAACCGTCCTAACCAATCATAGCTCAAATAAGCTCGCACAATCGATTGTTAATACCAATAATGCACACTCCGTAACTTAAACATTCAACAAGCATTAAGAATAAGACGCAAGTGCAGGAAAAGATCAAAAGACTCTAGTATGACGACAGGTGACTTTAGGGTGCTAGGTGTATAACACCCATGAATGAGCTTTTGATCAGTGACTCCCAAGCCAGACGAATTTAGGGCACTAGGTGTAGAACACCCCTATGAATCTAATAACTCGAGATGTAAAGGACACGTAATCAGCATAAGCCAACTGAGACTTTACAACAAAAATGAAGATTATTTAGCGAGTGCATTTTATGATCCATCTTGATATTGGTCCTGCATTTATGGGCGAGTGCGTTTTACGCTCCATCTCGACCCACAGCAAAACTTTTGATAGAAACTCTTATTTTCTATTTTTATTCTTATTTCATTCATTTTTTTTATATAATGTCAACATGCTAGAATCCAAGATCCAAAACTGTATAAACGTCTAAGTTGTAAGACCCCAAATTTTATGAATTAAAAGTATTCAATTTTTCTTATAATTACTTTTCAGTAAATGGTTAAATTGATAAGAGATAAAGTTAAGGGTGATATATGATTTTTTTTTTCAAAATATGCAAGTGGTTATAAAATACTCATTTCTGTCGGGGAATATTCGTACGACGGCGCAGTCTTTTATGGGCCCCATAACGAAAAGCGATTGGATGAAGAAAACGACAAGTATAAGTTGTTAATAAATAATGGCGTAGTTGTTACCGTTAATACTGTTGGAATACCCGGTGGTTAAAATACAGTAATACGCGTCGTTGCATAGTAGCACACAGTATTGCATAGTATTTTTGAATTATTGATTCTTACATAAGAAGACACTACTCAATAATTGTTACAGTAATTACTGTTCAATATTTTATTTTTGATTCAATAATTGTTGCGTTGATATTTTATGTTATTGTTGTTTCAATAATTGTCACGGCAAAATATTTTCCATTATCGAAGCAATAATTCATATTATCTGAATAATATTATTAGAAAATATTATTGGCAATGTCTAGAAAGTTCTGTCTAAGGAGAGGTTTGGTCACCTAATTTCGCGCCAGTAATGAGAAATTCTTATTGGAAAACCCCTCTTTCCTAGGAACTGCCTGGTTGTTATTATTGTGATTCTGTAATATTATTTGTGAATAATTAATTATTGATTTATATGATGAGAAAAATATTAATTTTATGTGGATATAGATGGAGAAAATTTTTAAAGTGACAATTGTTAAAAATTGATAATTTATCTTTTTTGATAAAATAATATTTTATTATATTATTATAATATAATAACGATGATAGTTTTACAATAAATGTGTGATATATGAGTATATGAGGAGGAAGAGTATTTTTTGTTGCATTAAATGATTAACACATATTTTGTGTGTCGGTGGACCCCATTTCTTGATTAAAATTTGATTATAGCCTGTAAAATCGTCTGTTTATGGATTTCGGTCAATTTCTGTTTGAAATTTGGAAAAACTTTCTATTATAAAGTTGTAGAGAATTGAATTTCCCATAAACAGTCGCGAGATTCAAATTTTTTGATAAAAGGGCTATTTATTATGAATTATTGAAGTTCTGGATTAATTGATTATCATTTTTTGGAAGTTTTAAATATTTTTTTAGAAAAATGTTTTTATTGTTGGCCCATGTGTTGTTAGATGGTGAAATTCAGATGTCAAGTGTGCGTAGGAATTTAATAAATATATATTATTAATTTATTAAATTTTTTGCTTTGGTGTTCTAAGCATTTTCCTATAAATAGGGTGCTTAGGTTAGAATTAAAAATCACATCAGAAACTAAAGTTTTCTCTCTATTTCTCTCTCTATATATCGAGCGTATTTTTGTGAGTATTTTAGTACTTCGAGTATTGCTATACGGTGCAAGTTCTTTTAGCACTATATCCAGTATTCCAGTCAGAAGTACTATTATTTTTTTCTAAAATGATATTATTTCTTCAATGTCATTATGCCAAAATGTTGGTTGGAAATTTTTATCAAATTTGAAACTTTTTCATGTCGGGGTTACTATTCACGAGTTACTATTTATGAGTTACTATTCATGAGTACTATTCACAAAGCATGATGATATTTTTGTGAAATTTTTATCTTTTAGTGTCGAAATTACTATTCACGTATACGACACTATTCACGAATACGACACTATTTACAGAAAAATTAAATTTTATTTTCTGTGTCCAAAACCTATCTTTGATTAGATCTATGTTTTGATCTTCATCCTTGAATTTTACTCCACTCTGGTTATTTATGAAGTATTTTTGAACGAGAATTGTTTAAATTACGAATCCTTAATATTTGTTCTTTTGTTTCACTGGATTCATTTTCTTTAAAATATTTTTTTAACATCTTCAGTCCTAAATGATGATATAACTGAATATCTTTGGCCTGTAGTGCAAAGATGAATGATTTCTGATGAATATCTTTGGCTCGTAATGCAAAGATGACCTGTTGTTGAATATCTTTGGCATGTAGTGCAAAGATGACTTGTTGATGAATATCTTTGGCTCGTAATACAAAGATGACCTGTTGTTGAATATCTTTGGCATGTAGTGCAAAGATAACTTGTTGATGAATATCTTTGGCCTGTAGTGAAACAATGACTTGTTGATGAATATCTTTGGCCCGTAGTACAAAGATGAATTTATTAGTATGATTATGAACATGAATTGTGATTTGGTATAACCATGATCTTTGATGTTTCAGGTGATGAAAATTAACTTTGTCCTGGATGAGGAAAGTAATTTAGAACTACAATTACGATTATAGATTATACACGTGATTGTGGACAGGAATTGTTGTTTAATGTTACAGGGATAAGACATTGTTGATGGACTTTTAACATGGAGAAGATAATAGATTTTATGGTCTATTTGACTCTTCTAATGGATTTCTCGTTCCGCTGCAACTATGGTTGAAAAGTGTTATCATCTACCATATGTTCTAAATCTCTGATTTATTACTGTTGAAGGCTATTGATAATTTATTTATCTTTAGTCATAATATTCTTTACTGAGCTAGTTGTGCTCACCTTTTTGCCTCACAATTCCTTTTAGGTAATAAAAGTGTAACTAGGTCTAGCGGGGGATAACAGGGGAATAGAACGGTGGTCTATAGCTGTTGAGGGTGAGGTGAACTTAACCTGGAAGGGTGTTTTGCCACTATCATACAAGATGTCTAATGACATACAACCTCGTATCATCATAAGACAGGGATGTGCTCATCCACTTGCTGAGTATATTTACAAGCACTACCTATATAATCTTGGTGTTTGTTTGGAGTATAATACCCAATTAGAGACAGTGGAGATAATGATATGTCAAGAGAAGACTCACCATTGGGAAGAATATGATAGTAATCTTCTCATTTTTCTTTGGGGTCTATTAGGTCAACCAAGGATAATTTTGTGGGCATATGATATCTATAATAACCTAGACGCATGGCCTCCCATGTATGAAGGTTTCCTTGAGCACTTCCCAAAGGTTTTAATTTCTAAAACAGTTTTTGAATGTACCTTTATGTAAGGTGTCCCGGTGACGTGCTATCCAAGTTGGTGTCCAGAGTCACAGTTGGTATATTTTAGTATAAAAACTCACAATATATGTGTTGTTGTATTTTGCACGACAATTGTTGTAATAAAGTTGTATTTGTTTTCTGTACCATTTATTTGGAGACTCAGAATGGGTTGGATTGAATGGACCTGTTTTGGGGGCGTCACATAAGTCTTTTTTTACCTTGTAAAAAATGAAAGTTTATAAGAGTGAACAAACTCTCAAAGCAATAAACACGCGAACTAAATTCGAAAAATAACTAGTTAACACAGTTGGTTTGTGCTTGCTAAGAAGGACAAATCAATAACAGTCTAAATTTATCGATTGAACAACCCTAGCTCATACATGCTTGACACGACTCTAAGAGATAGACATAATTACTCGGTGCTTGTTGTAAGACCCACACTTTTTAATGAATAAAATCAAATTTCCTTTATTTATTATTTTGAATAATAATTTGATATAATACTTTGGTTATGGGTGAAATGTACAAATTTTGCAAAATAAGCAAGCGGTTATAAAGTGTTCATTTTGTCGGGGAATATTCGTTTGGTCGTGGAATATTCTTTCTGTCGGGGAATATTCGTACGACGGCGCAACCATATGTGGGCCCCATAACGGATAACTGTCAGATGAAGAAAACGACAAGTTTGAGTTTTTATAAATAAGGGCGTAATGGTTACCGTTAACACTGTTAGAATACCCGGTGGTTAAAATACAGTAATACGCATGGTTGCACAGTAGCACACGGTATTCCACAGTATTTTTGAAATTATTGATTCTTACGTAAGAAATCACTACTCAATAATTGTTACAGTAATTACAGTTCAATATTTTATTGGTTCAATAATTGTTGCGTTGATATTTTATATTATTATTGTTTCAATAATTGTCACTACACAATATCTCAATTATTAGATCAATAATTCATATTATTTGAATAATATTATTAGATAGCATTGTTGGCAATGTCTAAGGATGTTCTGTCTAGGAAAGGGGTTTGGTCACCTAATTGCGCGCCAATAAGGAGAAATCCTTATCGGAAAGCCCCCTCTTTCTTGGGAACGACCTGGTTGTCATAATTGTGACTCTGTAATATTATTTGTTAATAATTAGTTATTGATTTATATGATAAGAAAATATTTATTTTATATGAATATAAATGATGGATATATTTATTTTATGTGGTTATAAATGAAGGAATTAATGCTGAGGTGTTCTATCAGTATTTTGTCGGAATGGAAGTTTTGAAAATCGTCCGTATGTGGATTTCGGTCATTTTTCGTTTGGAATTTAAAAAACTTAAACTTACAAAGTTGTAGAGAATTAAATTTCCTATGGAAAACACATAAGATTTGAATTTTTGTGATAAAGGGCTATTTATTATGAATTGTTGAAGTTTTTGAAAATAAAATGTTTTTTTTTAAAAATATGGTGGGCCCCACTTTTGGTTAGTGAGTAATGAAATGTGATGGAATTTATTTTCAAAAGTGGTGGGCTTGAATAGTAGCAGGTAAAGCCATCAGGTAGCAGGTTAGTCTGCTATGGCGTTCTAAGCATTTTCCTATAAATAGGGTGCTTTGTTAGAATTGAAAATCACACCAGAAATAAGTTTTCTCTCTTTCTCTCTCTATATTATCGAGCTTATTTTGTGAGTATTTAGATACTTTATGAGTTGCTATTCATCAGTGCAAGTTTCTTTCAGCCTTATACCGATATTCTGATCAGAAGTACTGATATTTTGAGGTAAGGGATGTTATTTTCTTTCTAATAATGTTATTCTTTCAATATCATTATACTGAAATATTGGTATGGATTTTATTGTGGAATTTCTACCTTTTTGTGTCGGGGTTACTATTCACGTATACAGCACTATTCACGAATACGACAATATTAACCGAAAAATGAAATTTTCTCCTTTTTGTCCAAGATGTTTATTATGGTTACTATCTTTGACTGTATCCATGTTTTGATCATTATTTTTGAATTCTGCTTCACAATTAGTTATTTTGGAGTATTATTGAACTTGGATAAACTGTAATACGAATCCATAATATTTGTCCTTTTGTCTCACATGATTCGTTTTCTTTAAGATATTTTTCATCATCCACAGTCCTAAATAATGATATTACTAAATATCTTTGGCATGTAGTGCAAAGATGAATGATTACCTAATGAATATCTTTGGCCTGTAGTGCAAAGATGAACATGTGTTGAGATGAACATGACCAACTGGTGATACAAATGAATATCTTTGGCCTGTAGTGCAAAGATGGATATTTGATTCAAGATGTATATTGATTGATGTTACAAGGATAAAATATTGATGATGGAATTTTAAATCTTAGAAGATAGTAGAATTCTTTCTCTACTTGACTCTTCTAATGGATTGTTGTTTCCGCTGCAGTTGTTGATCTAAAACTTATTATCTATTATATTTTATCAGATTTTCCCTGTTGAAGACTAATGATAATTTGTTGTATATTATCTTAGTCATAATATTCTTTACTGGGCTAGTTGAGCTCACCCTTTTCCTTTTTGTTCCGTTGTTCTTCTCAGGAGGAGAGAATTTAGCAGGAACTAGCCGGGGTATGGAGTGATGATTCAAGATAGTTGTTTTAGTAGTCCTCACTATTTTGTAAAATAATGTATCAATAATTGTTATGAGGACTCCTTTTGAGTTTGTATACTGTCTATTAGACAATATTTTTATTCAAACTCACAGTATACGTGTTGTCGTATTTTGCACAATAATTGTATTACTGAAGTTGTATTTATTTTTTTACCATGTATTTGGCGAATCAGAATGGGTGATGTATACCTATTTTGGGGGCGCCACAGTTGGTATCAAAGCTTAGGGATATGATCCCTGGCTGAGATGTGAGACAAGAACTAGGAGGGGAGAGACGGGGAATTCCTTCGCTAGTATGACCTGACTAAGTTTATTTGGTATTTTTTTGGTCGGTCAGAGTATAGAGATAATATGTGACATGTTAATTAACCCTTGTTTTGTGGCAGTATTTGAGAATAATAGCTGCAAATATTAACAATGAAGTGAATCAAACCGTGGAGACACCTTTAATCACCACCCAGGGGAACGTGCAACAAGAAGGCTATATTCCACCTGTAAATAACACTTTGGAACAAATGATGAATGATGGGATGTTTAGAAGCTTTTTGCAGTTTATGCAAAATCAGACGAGGGAGACTCGTGCACAAAATACGGGTGGAAATGATAGCAATGCGCGGCTTGTCACAGCCAAGCTGTAAGACCCCAACTTTTTGAATAAAGATTAATTTTTCTCGAAATATATTTTTGAATATTATGGTGTGGATTTGATATAATGTTATAGTTGTGGGTAATATTTACAAATTTTGCAAAGTACGCAAGTTGTTATATAATATTCGATTGGTTGGGGAATATTTATTTTCAAAGGAAATATTCGTACAACGACACAATCATTGGTGGACCCCCCACAACAGAATTATTGTCGGATTGAGAAAACGACAAAAATATTTTATGAAAATAACGGCGGAAGTTTTACCGTTAATTGTTGAACTACTCGGTAGTAAAAGTACAGTAATACGCGTGGTTGCATAGTAGCACACAGTATTGATTATTGATGCTTACGTGAGAAGTCACTCAGTTATACTCAATTACTGCTACAGTAATTGCTGCATCATATTTATCATATTATTGATTCAATTATTGTCACAATATCATCTGCATAAAATGTTTTTTTTATTAAATCAATAATTAAGACGAAAAAGTTATTCGTATTATAAATTTCAATATTTACAATGTCTAGAAGTTCTGTCAAGGAGAGGTTTGGTCACCTAATTGCGCGCCAATAGGGAGAAATCTTTATCGGAAAGCCCCCTCTTTCCTGGGAACGACCTGGTTGATAAATATTGTGAGTTATAATATTAATGATGAATGTTTTTCGTAGTTGAATTTGGAGATGCGGACGTGATATTTGAGTCCGGAACGATGAAATTAGTAAAAATAGTCTATAAACACAAAATTTTCCGGGATTCACTATTTGGTCAAAAAGTCAAACTTCAAAATTTCAAAATTTATATTTTTGATAAAAATAGTTTCATTATGTTGGAATTGTTTGTGTTAGTGAAAATCGACATTTATTTCGATGATAATTGATGTCTAGGGGTTATATTGATAAATCGGGTAATTTATCGGATAAATGTGCAATTAATTGCTACTAATTCACATGCTTATATAACTATTTGTTCACATATGTGTACTATTGAATCACATTATTTACTATTAGGGGAGTTGGTGCAAGATTGATAATACTTGCATGACTAAGTTAAAAATGGAGGTATAGATGTAGGTACTATACTGTAATTCGTATTTTTCACATGATTATACTATTGATTCACATTATTGAACTATTGATTCACATTATTTACTATTAGGGGAGTTGGGTGCAAGATTGATAATACTTGCAGGACTAAATTAAAAATAAGGAAAAGTTGGAGGTATTGTACTAAAATTTTTCGAGCCCCAAAACGTGCAATTATCGAAACTATATTTTTCTATAAATAGAAGCTTATTTTTCCTTCATTTCTCACCAATTCACAAAAGCTTTAGAGCGATTATTATAGAGAGAAATTATAGAAAGAAGAAGAGAAGTCTGCTACCTCACTATTCCAGTATCCAGTTTTTCTAAAGGTAGGGAGTATTATTTCTTTCTTATCTATGAAGAGAACTTCTGTTATTTCATTCTTATTATTCTGTTGGAATAACCTGTATATGCGGGCTACCCTATATTTGGTGAAATTATTCTGTTGTTCCATTCTTTATCATTCTGTTGGAACATCCTGTATGTGCGTTCTACGCCGGACCTGGTTCCGTCTTTATTATTCTGTTAGAATATCCTGTCTATGCGTTCTACGCCGGACCTGATTCCGTCTTTATTATTCTGTTGGAATATCTTGTCTGTGCGTTTTACGCCGGACCTGATTCCATCTTTATTATTCTGTTGGAATATCCTGTCTGTGCGTTTTACGCCGGACCTGATTTCGTCTTTATTATTTTATTGGAATATCATGTCTGTGCGTTTTGACTTCTATACTCCATGAAATTAGTGGAATATCCTTGATATATGCGCTTCATCCAGTACCTTTTCATGGAAATATTCTTCTGAGCATTCTTGAATTTTACTCTACAAAGCAGTATTATGTTGACAATTTGGACGTTATTAGATTCTGGATAAAATAATTCTTGAACTTGTTTTATTTAATTCTTATATCATTGTCATCATCCTCATGTTTATATTTTGTTGAAAGTCATCTGTGGCCTATAGTGCATAGATGGACTTGGTAAGATTATGACCAGGGATTATTTAGCGTAATCATGACCGTAATATTACAAATGATGTGGTAAAAGTCCTCATTGGCCCGTAGTGCATTGATGGACAGTTGTTGGCATGATCATGACCATTATTGAATACACAAATATTCTTGGCCCGTAGTGCATGGATAATTATGGTCTTGATACTAAAGAATATCATTGGCCGTAGTGCAGGGGTGATTCGATGATGTGGATTATTTATTAAGCTGAGTCCTAGCGATAAAAGTGATGAAAAACCTTTTAAATCATAAAAGATAATAGATTTTATTCTCTACTTGACTCTTTTAATGGATTGCCTGTTCCGCTGCAGTTAAACTTGATGGTTGTTATATTGTATCAGTTTAACACTGTTGAAGGCTAACGATAATATATTCTGCATTATCTTAGTCATAATATTTCCTACTGGGCGAGTTTAGCTCACCCTTTTACTTTTATTGTTCTCTTCAGAAAATGAGAACGTAGCAGGGACTAGTCGGGGAACCGAGTGACGGACCAGATGATAGCATTAGTAGTCCTCACTATTCAGTGAAATAGTGGAAAATAATTTAATAATATTGAATTTGAGTTTGAATATTGTCTAGAAGACAATATTTGTATTCAAACTCACCGCTTATGTTTTGTTGTATTGTACACGAAAGTTGTATTATAAAGTTGTATTTGAATTCTGTACCATATATCTGGCGACTCAAGACGGGTGATGTATACCTATTTTGGGGGCGTCACACAAGTAGTTCAAGTAGGTGGGACCACCAGAATTTGCTGGAAAGCCAGATCCGATTATGGCGGAAACGTTGGTCAAATAAATTACCAAGATATTCGATGTCTTGGGATGCACGGAGGAACAAAAGGTTCCATTCGCCACCTTTATATTCCGCGGTGAGGCAGATTACTGGTGGGAATCTGTGAAGCGTACCCAGCCTACCGCACTCAACATTTCTTTAGAAAAGTTTCAGAAACTGTTTAATGACAAGTACTTTCCTGAAAGTATTCGTCATATGAAGGAGGTGGAGTTTATCAGACTGGAACAAAACAACATGACGGTGTCCCAGTACAAGGTGAAGTTTGCAGAGTTATCCAGGTTTGTACCTCATTTGGTCGAGAATGAGGAACGAATGACGAGGATGTTTCTGAGAGGTCTAAAATCCGAGATTCGACAATTTCTCATCTCTCATAAATGTTCTTTATATTCAGATGTTGTCAATAGGGCTCAATTATTAGAGCGAGATAATGAGTATGCCCAATCGAGGGACCATAATCAGGGTCATACCGGTGACAGCAGTCATCAGAGCGATTATAACCAGCGGGGAGGAAAGAATACAGACAAAGCGATAACCACTCGGGTGGTAATCGTGGCCATGATAATAGGAGAGGTGAGTCAAGTGGAAATTTCTGAAAGAGGAGATTCAACAATGACGGGAAGACATCAGCAGCAACACCAGCACCAATAACAAATTTTAGGGGAGGAGAACGACCGCCAGTTAGATGCTATAGATGCGAAGAGGAGGGACACATAAGTCCAAACTGTTCATAGCCTTCCAATGTGTGTTTCAGTTGTGGAAAAGATGGTCATATAGCCCAATTTCGTCCGGTAGCGAAGTCAAGTCCAGCTGGGACGGTGACACCAAAGGCGACTATGGACTAAACAAAGTCGATGGTTCAAGGGATGACGTTTGTCGTGACTGGCCAAAACGCAAGAAACCCGAACGAGGTGATCACGGGTAAGCTAATCATAAACTCTTTCGAAGTTTATACCTTATTAGATACCGGTTCTACCCATTATTTTATCTCTCCTGCTTGTGCTCAACGTTTAAACTTGACTTCGAAGAAATTAGACCTTGACTTATCTGTTGAGACTCTGTTAGGACAAACTTTCATTACATCTACTGTTTATAAATCTTGCTTGATTCAAGTTGGAACTATTACATTACCTGCCGATCTTATTTCGTTAAAAATTCTTGCATTTGATGTGATTTTAGGGATTGATTGGTTAACCACACATCATGCTAAAATTGATTATTTTTGTAAGGTTGTTAGTTTTCATATTCCTAACCAACCTATTATGCGAATTCAAACAACCAAATCATTATAGTCAATCACTGTCATATCAAGCCATAAAGCTATTCGTTTATTGAAAAACGGATGTCAAGCATTCTAAGCCCATGTCACGGACTTGAACAAAACCACGTCAGATTTGAATAATATTTCTGTTGTTAGTGAGTTTCCTGACGTATTTCATGAAGAACTTCTCGGTCTACCCCCAGAATGTGAAGTTGAATTCTTTATTGATCTTGAACCTGGTACAAATCCCATTTCTAAAACCCCATATCAAATGGCTCCTATTGAACTTTAGGAGTTTAAAGTCCAACTATAGGAGTTGTTGGACATCGGTTTCATTTGTCCTAGTACATCTCTTTGGGGTGATCATGTGTTTTCGTAAAGAAGAAAGACGGGAGTATGCGATTTTGTATTGACTACCGAGAATTGAACCATGCCACCATTAAGAATAGGTATCCGCTACCTCACATTGATGACTTGTTCGACCAGTTGCAAGGAGCAAAATTCTTTTCAAAGATCGATCTTCGTTCTGGATATCATCAGCTGAAGATTAAAACTGAGGATATTCCAAAGACTGCCTTCAGAACTCGGTACGTGCATTATGAATTCTTAGTTATATCTTTTGGATTGACTAATGCTCCTGCCTCTTTCATGGATATGATGAACCGTGTGTTCAAAGAATATTTAGATCAGTTTGTTGTTGTCTTTATTGATGACATCCTCATCCATTCCAAAAGCCGTGAAGATCATGAGCACCATTTGAAGATGGTACTACAAAGGCTTCGTGATAACAAGCTATATGCCAAGCTAAAGAAATGCGAGTTCTGACTTGAGGAAGTAGCATTCCTTGGGCACGTGGTGTCAAAACATGGAGTATCTGTCGACCCGACGAAAATTGAAGAAATATAAAGTTGGGAGCAACCGAAGTCAGTGACCAAAGTACGTAGCTTCCTGGGCCTAGCTGGTTATTATCATAGATTCGTGGAAGAATTTTCTCGAATCACTACTCTGTTAACTCAGCTAACTCGTAAAGATACAAAATTCGGTTGGAGCAAGGATTGTGAGAAGAGTTTTCACGACCTCAAGAGGAGACTCATTTTGGCACCTGTTCAAATAATACCATCTGGTTCGAATGGATTTGTTATCTACAGCGATGCTTCAGGCAAAGGGTTAGGATGTGTTCTCATTCAACATGGGAAAGTCATAGCCTATGCCTCGAGATAACTCAAAGAATATGAGAGGAATTATCCTACTCATGATTCGGAGTTGGCAGCAGTTATTTTCGCATTAAAGATCTGGAGACACTACTTGTATGGGGAGAAAATGGAGATCTATATAGATCATAAAAGCCTCAAATATTTCTTCACCCAAAAGGAACTCAACATGCGGTTACGACGTTGACTCGAGCTGTTGAAAGATTACGATCACACCATCAAATATATCATCCTGGAAAAGCAAATGTGATAGCTGACGCATTGAGTAGAAGATCATATGCGGGTACGAGTGCAATGTTATTAACACAAAAGTCCATTTTGTATGACTTGCAAAGGATGGAGATAGAGGTAAAGGCTCCAAGTACCTACATGATGATATCAAATATACGAGTAGAACCAACTTTAATCGATAAAGTTAAAGCTGCTCAAGCTACGTATATGGAGTTGATGAGTATGAAGAAGAAAGTGCAAGAAGGTGCTATTCCAGAAGCAAGAATTGATGAAGAAGGAATACTTCAAGTCAACTCCAGACTTTGTGTTCCTAACGATTCTGACTTGAAGCATAGAATCATGATGGAGGCACATAACACACCGTTTGCAATCCATCCCGGGAGTAGCAGAATGTATCATGATCTTCGACATACATTTTGGTGGAACAATATGAAGAGAGAGATCACAGAGTTTATCTCGAGGTGTTTAACTTGTCAACATGTAAAGGCAGAGCATCAAGTGCCTAAGGGTCCATTGCAACCACTTGAGATTCCAAAATGGAAGTGGGAACACATTACTATAGATTTCGTTACGGGTCTTCCCAAGGTTTCTCAAGGCATAGATGCGATTTGGGTTATTGTTGATAGGTTAACCAAGTCTGCCCATTTCTTGCCTATACGGGAGACTTATTCCCTTGAACTTCTTGCCAGTATGTACGTAAATGAGATTGTGAGATTGCATGGCATGCCAGTATCCATAGTTTCAGATCGTGACCCAAGGTTCACTTCGCGATTTTGGGTTAGCTTGTAGAAAGCTATGGGCACATATTTATGATTCAATTCGGCATACCATCCTCAAATGGACGGGCAATCAGAGAGGACTATTCAAACTCTTAAAGATATATTAAGACTCTGTGTCCTAGATTTCAAAGGGAGTTATCAGGCAAGTATAGGCATGGCTCCATTTGAAGCATTGTATGGACGAAAGTGTCGCTCTCCAGTATGCTGGGATGAGGTGGGAGAAGCAACATTATTGGGACTAGAATTGGTACGCATAACTACAGAAAAGATCCAAACGATTCGACAATGTATACAAATGGCACATGATCGACAAAAGAGTTATGCGTATCTTCATCGAAAGGACGTAGAATTTAATATTGGGGATCATGTATTGTTACGTATTGCTGCATGGAAGGGAGTTAAAAGATTTGGGAATAGAGGAAATCTCAATCCAAGATTTGTTGGTCCATTTGAGATTCTTGACCGAATAAGAAATATGGCCTATAGACTCGCATTACCTCCAAGCATGTCTCATTTTCATAACGTTTTTCACATATCTATGCTTCGAAAATATTTGAAAGACCCGAACCACATTATTGAGTTAGAACCGGACGAGATAGCCGAAGATTTAACGTACGAGGAGGTACCTATTAAGATCTTGGATAGAAAAGAGCATGTCATACGCACCAAGGTTATACCACAAGTTAAGGTTTTATGGAGAAACCATGCTATTGAAGAAATGACCTGGGAGTTAGAATTAGAAATAAAAGCGAGGTATCCTCACCTTTTCGAAACACCAGGTATGTACGTCAATTTCGAGGACAAAATTTCATAGTAAGGGAAGGTTGTAAGACCCCAACTTTTTAATGAATAAAATCAAAATTCCTCTATTTATTATTTTGAATAATAATTTGATATAATACTTTGGTTATGGGTGAAATGTTCAAATTTTGCAAAATAAGCAAGTGGTTATAAAGTATTCATTTTGTTGGGGAATATTCATTTGGTCGTGGAATATTCTTTCCGTCGGAGAATATTCGTACGATGGCGCATCCATTTGTGGGCCCCATAACGGATAACTGTCGGATGAATAAAACGACAAGTTTGAGTTTTTATAAATAACGGCGTAATGGTTACCATTAACACTGTTGGAATACTCGGTGGTTAAAATACAGTAATACGTGTGGTTGCACAGTAGCACACGGTATTGCACAATATTTTTGAAATATTGATTCTTACGTAAGAAGTCACTACTCAATAATTGTTACAATAATTATTGTTCAATATTTTATTGGTTCAATAATTGATGCGTTGATATTTTATATTATTGTTGTTTCAATAATTGTCACTGCACAGTATCTCCATTATCAGATCAATAATTCATATTATTTGAATAATATTATTAGATTGCATTATTGTCAATGTCTAAGGAAGTTCTGTCTTGGAAAGGGGTTTGGTCACCTAATTGCGCGCCAATAAGGAGAAATCCTTATCGGAAAGACCCATCTTTCTTAGTGACGACATGGTTGTCATAATTGTGATTCTGTAATATTATTTGTGAATAATTAGTTATTGATTTATATGATAAGAAAATATTTATTTTATATGAATATAAATGATGGATATATTTATTTTATGTGGTTATAAATGAAGGAATTAATGCTGAGGTGTTTTATCTGTATTTTGTCAGAATGGAGGTTTTGAAAATCGTCCGTATGTGGATTTCGGTCATTTTTCGTTTGGAATTTGAAAAAACTTAAACTTACAAAGTTGTAGAGAATTAAATTTCCTATGGAAAGCATATGAGTTTCGAATTTTTCGGATAAAGGGCTATTTATTATGAATTGTTAATGTTTTGGAAAATAAAATGTTTTTATTAAAAATATGGTGGGCCCCACTTTTGGTTGGTGAGTAATGAAATGTGCTGGAATTTATTTTCAAAAGTGGCGGGCTTGAATAGTAGCAGGTAAAGCCATCAGGTAGCAGGTTAGTCTGCTATGACGTTCTAAGCATTTTCCTATAAATAGGGTGCTTAGTTAGAATTGAAAATTACACCAGAAACAAGTTTTTTTTTCTCTCTCTCTCTCTCTATATATTTATATATATATATTATCGAGCGTATTTTGTGAGTATTTAGATACTTTGTGAGTTGCTATTCATAAGTGCAAGTTTTCTTCAGCCTTATACCGATATTCTGATCAGAAGTACTGATATTTTGAGGTAAGAGATGCTATTTTCTTTCTAATGATGTTATTCTTTCAATATCATTATACCGAAATATTGGTATGGATTTTATTGTGGAATTTTTATCCTTTTTGTATCGAGGTTACTATTCACGTATACGACACTATTCACGTATACGACACTATTCACGAATACGACACTATTTACCGAAAAATGAAATTTTCTCCTTTTTGTCCAAGATGTCTATTATGGTTACTATATTTGATTGTATCCATGTTTTGATCTTTATTTTTGAATTATGCTTCAAAATTGGTTATTTTGGAGTATTATTGAACTTGGAAAAACTGTAATACGAATCCCTAATATTTGTCCTTTTGTCTCACTGGATTCTTTTTCTTTAAGATATTTTCATCATCCTCAGTCCTAAATAATGATATTACTGAATATCTTTGACATGTAGTGCAAAGATGAATGATTACCTAATGAATATCTTTGGCCCGTAGTGCAAAGATGAACATGTATTGAGATGAACATGACTAGCTGGTGATACAAATTAATATCTTTGGCCTTTAGTGCAAAGATGAATATTTGATTCAAGATGTATATTGATTGATGTTACAAGGATAAAATATTGATGATGGAATTTTAAATCTTAGAAGATAGTAGAATTCTTTCTCTACTTGACTCTTCTAATGTATTGTTGTTTTCGCTGCAGTTGTTGATCTAAAACTTGTTGTCTATTATATTTTATCAGATTTTTCCCTGTTGAAGACTAATGATAATTTGTTTTATATTATCTTAGTCATAATATTCATTACTGGAATAGTTAACCTCACCCTTTTCCTTTTTGTTCCATTGTTCTTCTCAGGAGGAAATAATTTAGCAAGAACTAGCCGGGGTATGGAGTGATGATTCAATATAGTTGTTTTAGTAGTCCTCACTATTTTGTAAAATAGTGTATCAATAATTTTTACGAGGACGATTGTATTACTGAAGTTTTATTTTGCACGACAATTGTATTACTGAAGTTGTATTTGTTTCTATACCATGTATTTGGCGGCTCAGAATGGGTGATCTATACCTATTTTAGGGGCGTCACACTTGTCATCAGCCACAATAAAAAATTAATAATAAATATAATACCCTTGCTAAATAGTAGCTCAAAATAGGGTAAAAGGCCATTCACATGGCACAAGCATCTAAATCTGTATAAGCCCCAAAAAGATGGCTATAAACCACAATCATGCTGATAATAATCAAAACCTTAATAATAAAACCAAAAATAGTTCATGGCATCCATAATAATAAAAATTCAAAGAATAATCCCACAGTTCAAACGAATGCACCACAATACTGATAATAAAAACATAATAAAGTACTAAATATGCAACCTAACATGGCAGTAGACATAAATATACAAATAATAGCCAAAACACCCCCAAACTTGAGGTGAGCAATGTTCCATTGCTAAACATAGAGTAATCGTATACAAGAGGGCTTCCCTGAAGTTCGCTCACTCAGCAATGGTCTCATCTTTGCCAGCCTCGGCGGGTGGTGATGGTACAGTGTATGGTGGGAAGACAGGTGGCTCTGGGAACTGGTATGGCGTGAACTCAACATTCTCGCCACAATAGTCAGTGTAAATGCTCTGTATAGTGTTCACCAGCTCAGCCTGGTACTGCATCGCAATGTCCTGCCTCTGTGACACATCTGAGATGTGCCTCTGCTGCCTCTGCGCCTCAACGTCGTGCTTCTGATACAGCAGGGTGAGGGATGCCATGATGTCTGCCATTAGACCCTATGCAGCTGGGCCTGCGCTTGAAGGTTACGCCTGCTCTGGCTCTGCTGTAGGAGGTGGCGCTATAGGCGGACCGTACCCTTCACCTCTAACATGTGACTCTGCCCCATCCCACACGTTAAAGCATTAGATTATCTGATGGTTGATAACTGCCATGGGAGGCAAGGCTATCTCCTCTGGTCCCCACTGAATACTTGTCTGCTTGCACAATCGGGTGATCAAGGATGGATTTGGAAGTCCCGAAGCGACGGTACTCTTGATTGCCTTGAGAATTGACTCATGAATAAGAACTCCAATATCAACACACAGACCCGTGACAATGGCGAATAACATAATCACCCTATCTTTGGTAACATTGATCAGATACCGGTTAGGAATCATATTAGCGCAAATGAAGCTGAACCACGCCTTCCCATAGCGACTGAGCACTGAAGTCGGGAAACTGGTCTTCTCACCCATATAATCATTCTTCTTCCATATGGTTTCAGACCTGCAGAGCCTCCTGATGTTATCCTTAAGGTTATAACTGTTGAGTCACGACTTCATATAATCCTTGCCCTCGTAGTTGGGTGCAAAAAATAGTGCATTGATGGCTTGAATTCCAAACGCCGCTGAGCGGCCCCTGACTTGAACAACAACATCACCTTCGGCATTGGCGTTCATATAAAACTCCTGAACCACAGATACAATAGCTGACCCGGGTGGTTTTGTGAAATGGATCCATTGGTGCCCCAAAATCATGACCAACAACTCGCCATCCTTTTTATCAGGCCTCAACCCCCGCTCAGGAATCAAGTTTTGTGCGGCGAAAGAGGTTTTGTATCTTTTCCATGCCTCTTCGCTCACAAATTTTGTGTTGTCCCAAGCCTGTGGTGCAGCGGATGAGGAACTAGCAACGCTAAGTCGTTGCCTCTTTGCTGCCATTTTAGAACTTGAAGCAATTGGTATGAATACTGGCAGAAAACCCAATTCAAACTCCCACAAACTATTTGCAGATAAACCCAATGAAATTGCACTGACAAAACAGCCCAAACAGTCTACTTTTTTTGGTTCAGACAATTTCTCGAACACCTAGAGTGCACTATGAAAACCAAATTTGGACAACCCTTGCTTGACAGTGATCTAGCCCGATTTTCGTCAGTAGAAATCACCCAAACAAACAAGAAGACAAGGACAATCCCAACAATTCGATGAAGTTACTTTTCTAATTAAACGAAATCTAAACAAAAATACCTTGAGTGGGAAAAAACCTAAGTGTGAAATCGCGTGGGCTCGAACTCTGACAAATTGATGGAAGCTTCGGTTTGTGATGGTGGATTTTGATTTGCTAAAGATGCTCTGGATTGTGCTATTTAGAGGGTGGGAGGCTTTGTTGGAGAAAAGGAGATATTGGGTGGCTTGCTGTCGAGAGGTGTAGAGAGATATGGACGAATTGGGATAACTGTTGGCCTTCAATGCGTTTTTTAAAACAATAATTCACTGTCGACACCGCGGCGCGGGGTGCGAGATGTGCCTTGTTCTTTGGCGCTGCGATGCGAGGTACAAAATCTGGAAATTAAGCATGGCGCTGCAGCACGGGTTGCAGTGCAATTGCTGGCGCCGCGGCGCGAGGTCCATTTTTTGTGTTTTCTCTGCCTGTTTTCTGCACATGCCAAGACAAGTGTAATAGAAAATACTTCGAAGCAAATATACATTATTACAAACAATGTAATAACTAACTACACACTGTTACCTACAATAAACATATGATAGTCACAAAAACATGCTTAAGGAAAATACAGAATAAACTAGATATAAGTATGAAAAATAGATAAAATTTATACCGAGATGGGGGTGCCTCCCCACCAAGCGCTTGTTTTAAAGTCGTCGGCTTGACTATACAGATGCCGTTCAATCCAGCTCATAAGCGAAAATGACCATTTCATGCCGCCTATTCATCAATTCCTTTAGATCTTTGGTTGACATGGATAATTGGTCATCCTCGTTTTCTTCATCCTTCGGCACGAAGAATCTTTCACCACTGGAATTATCCACTAATTTCCCTTGTTCATTAATTTGAAAGCACTCTTTGTGCGCTAGCGGGCCCTCCAGAGTTTCCACAATCGTGAGCATGGTTTCCAACTGTTGATTACTCTTGACAGTGCACCCACTGATGATCCTCTCTTCTTCAAGCTCAGCCTCCGCTGGTTGGTCAATTTGGACATTAACATTGCCCTCAACAGTTTGGTGAGACTCATCGCCTTCTCCTCGCGTATCCACCGCGCACTGCTCTACTACTTCGTCATCGAGATCAATTATGACTGGTAGAAAATTTGGTGGTGGATTTGTAATGGTATTGACGAGTTGCCCCAATTGACTTTTGAGGCTCTGCAATGCGGCTTCTTGACTTGCCATCCGCACCTCAATTTTCTCAATAAAGTTGGTGAGAAGCTCTTCAAGCATGTTCTCTTCTTCTTCTGTTGAGTACTCAGGAAAGCTATCATTGGGTCGAGACGTCAACTCATATTACGGCGGAGACTGATATTCAAACTGAGAGGCATGATTCATATCATGATATTGATCTTGATTGTAGTCCCAAGAGTTTGGATAACCCTGACAGTTTGGATAATAGGAGATCGGTTCAAAGTCAGCTCGTTCCTGACGGTAGGCATTCTGAGTGGACTGACACTCAAGATTGTCAAAAAACCTCAAGGTATTAGCAATTTGAACTTGCAATTGCTCGAGTCCTTCTTCCGAGCTTGGTTGCATCATCCCATAATAAGGCCATTGATAACATTGATCGTCTATAATCTGTAAACTTAAAAACAAAAAGAAAGGAAGATCAAACAAATATAATATTATATATATACACGTTCAAAGTAAGACTAAATTGATTGAAATTAATATTGGACAATATTGGAATAATAGTTCCCCGGCAATGGCGCCAAAAAACTTATTGGTCAAAAACAGATAACTAAACACGCGTAAGTATACGCGGTCTAACAAGTAATACAGTGATAAATAGAATGTCGTACCCATAAGGAACTTTGACTAATATTTACCAAGTACCGACTGTGTATCGCTAAAGTCTTATTCGAACAGCAGTAAATAAAAGTGTGATTAATCTAGTTAAAACTAATTAATAAAGCAATTAAATGGATAACGAATGATAATCGAAGGAAATACAAGCTAAGGTAACAACTTTATCCCACACAGGCATTCTATCGAACACCTGGCGTGCTATGCTTCATCAAACTAGCTACCCTTCTCTCTTTGGTCTTAATGGTCATGACAATCTGTCGACCGAGAACACACAGGTGCCTATGCACCTCTGTCGAGGTATGCACTAACATATCCTCTCCAGAACGTCCAAGCTAGATACAATCCTACACATGTCTATATGAATTAATCATAACAAGGATTTAAGCATAAGTTCTCTATTAGGTCACACGTGGCGTACATATATGCCTATTCTACGCACAACTTATTCAGTCGAAACCCACAATCACATGCCAATATATTTAGGTGTAAATCTACAATCCTTCTATCGATATCATGTAGATTACCAAAATCATCACTAATGTCTTAGCGAGAATCATTATGTACAAATATATTAAACCAAATCATATGGTGCTAACCAAAGAGATAAGACAGTCAATTTAAATAACAAAGGGATCCATTATAACCTTAGAGCCAATATTCAGTTCATAACTATTGAACAAAATAATAGTAGTAATAAAGACAACATTTATAGAATACAAAATTAGAGGAAATAAATGGATAAGAGAAAACTCTGTCAAAGCCCTTCAATCTCCACGCATTCCACTCAAATCAAGCTTTCCAATCTGTGTCACTCACTGATCTTGTCGCTCCAAGGATATTCCAGACTTCTCCCTAATCTACCTAATCTATATTTACAGACATCAACTAAAAGAACTAAAAGAAAGGAAGAGAAATTACAGAGGAAAAACTAATCAAAGCTAAAACTAACAAAAATATATGATATAAGATGTCTCATCTTGAGATGTAGAGGCTTCAGTGTATTATATACGCCCTTCTCTTTCAAGCTAGGTGAAACCAAGGCCTTCTATGTCTGGGCAATAGAGGTGGCGCCGCGATGCGGACAATAAGCCTATGGGTGGCGCTAAAACGCCACATTAGTTTGGAAATATCGGAGCTCGCGCTGCAGTGCGAGTTCATATAGGGTGAGTGCCGTTGCGGCGCGGAGCTAACGTCAGCAAGGACAGGAGGTGGGGACGCGATGCGAGACTAACACTGGGCATTGACACTGAGGCGCCAGTGTATAGAAAATGACTGTTTTGCCCTGAATGCTAGAAAACACCTGATAAGCCCTGCATTGCATCAATTACGCACAATAAAACTACAATAATATAAAATCTATGAGAAGAGACAACTAATTATGTTATAAAGTATCCGATTCGCGGGTATAAATCCCACTCATCAACCCCCGCCGGGGCGGGGGGTCTCAAACTCATATGACAGTGTGCATGCCCGTCGGGACGGGCTCTTTTCAAGCTAACACCCCCGCCGGGTCGGGGGTACGGGACGTAACAGTGGTTTAGTTGGTTTTAAATGCTGCAAGAACGTAAGTTGAAGTAATTGGAATGCTTTTGGACTCTTAATGGCGTGGGATTACAATAAGAATGCATGTCTTAGAGATATATTGGACATCAAACAACAGAAGATGAAGAAGAACGCAAGGCAATTAATAGAGATAAAAGACATATTTTTGGAGCAAGCATTGAAGAGAAGATAATTGAAAGATTTTCGTATCAATTGCGAATTGGACTAAAGAGAAGGGTGTTCTGAGTTTATTATTTTCTTTTAATTTATATTTGTAATTTGAAGGATGATATCTTTGATTTATTCAGTTTTTATTTCATTGATGATGAACTAATTACTTTTTAGGCTTATGATGGATCTTTAAGTGGAACAATGGTTATGTAATCTTTGATTTTCAGTTTAATAAGCTAATCCTCAGTTTCTCTATATTAATTTGAGCTTGAATTTATGAATTTCCTGATTAACAATTCTTTGTGGACTTGTATTGATTTGAGAGAGGAAATACGAGTCTAGACTTAGTTAATATAGTATGTGTTCTTGAATTCTGTGAATGAATGGAATCTTAATGAATGTTAGGGTAGAGACATGCTTGACATCACATGTAATCGAATAGATAACTTAAACTTAAACCTTCTTTGATTATAATTCACATAGATATATAGTGAGTTAGTTAATTACGTTGTTTAACTTAATTCAATCTAAATTGTGGATTTATGTTAATACGAGTTTAGTGCATCGAGAGGTGGCTAATTCTAATTTCATGTTCTTGATTAATAAACTGGGATAGTAAATTGGACTATAATTAAGGATAATAATCAGAGTGAAGCTTAGGGTGAAGTTGTAAGCCTTATTCTCCAATATTTGTTTAGAAATTCCGTTTTTGAGAGTTGTGATTGTTTTGCGATTTTAGTATTTTTAATAATTTTAATATTTAATAACTTGAATCATTATTTTGGATAGTTTAATAAAATTAGGATTAATAGGAAATTGGTAATTGCGAGGTTAAAATTCATACCAATTTCTCTATGGGAACGATACTTTACTTATTATTATATTATTTGTTTACCATGTATACTTGCGTGTTGTGCGTAGTTAGAAATTACCCAATAAGTTTTTGGCGCCGTTACTAGGGATTATTAGTATAGATTTTAATATTTTGTGATATCAGTTTAATTAGTCCAGTTTTACTTAAACATTTTTTTCTTTTTGTTTTGTTCGTCTTATTTCAGGTTTTTGAAGTTGGTTTATACAAACTCTAAAAAAAAGAAGCAATGGCTACCGACGACCAGAAAGCGTTGAGGGCCTTTGCTACTCCCAAAGTGACTGAGCTACAGTCGATTATCACCAGGCCTGCTATAGCTGCGAACACATTTGAGATTAAGCCTGGGACTATTCAGATGATCGAAAACTTGGTTTAGTTTGGGGGGCTTGCAAATGATGATCCGAATGAACATTTGATCAACTTTTTGGAGATATACAATAGTTTCAAATATAATGGGATGTCGGATGATGCAGTCAGACTTCGTTTGTTCCCATTCACTCTGTGGGACAAGGCGAAGAGTTGGTTACACTCTCTGCCGTCGGGGTCAATAACTACTTGGGATGACCTGGCTCAAAAGTTCCTAGCTAAGTTTTTCCCGCTAGCAAAGACTGCAAAGATGAGAAACGAGATTAGTATGTTTGAACAGCAACATTGGGAATCATTGTACGAGGCATAGGAGAGATACAAATAGTTGCTCAAAGAATTCCCACATCATGGATTGCCTAAGTGGTTGCAGATGAACACATTTTACAATGGATCACCTGGGAATCTCAGGACCAATATTGATGCAGCTTCAGGTGGAGCTTTTATTATAAGGAATTATGAGGAGGAGTATGAATTGATAGAGAAAATGGCAGCTAACAACTACCAGTGGCCCACGACAAGAATGACACAACCTAAGGTAGCTGGAGTGTGTAACGCCCTAAAATTCAGTCTATCTTCACACCAAGATTTTATACGTCATAAGTACATCATTCATCCAACATACAACATTATATACTAAAATATAACAACATACTTTTTCAAAACACATGTTCTAAAACCTTATAACCTCTTTCATTATAATTAATGATAATTACATTATTCATTTCATCTTACAAGAGTGACTTTTATCCGCCACCAATGATACATAACAGTTCATTACACTAGTTTATAGTTCAATTTCCTATTTCTACATTACAAGTCTTCACTTGATCTTCTCGCTCATTCACATTCTGAATGACACTTCATCTGGATACCGTCAGCTTGATCACTACGGGATCCTTAAGTTCTTCTAACATCGATCACTGAAAATGTTTTTAATTTAAAGCAAGTGTGAGCGTTCAATTGCCCAACAAGCCATAACGGTTGAACAAATAACTTCAAGAGTTTAAACATTTCTTCAGAACTTCTATAACTGAATAAAGGTTATGAAGCAGCTTGAATAATAGGAATAATCTCGATTCCTATCATTTTAAAATAATATTCACTTTCACTTTGAAATACTTTCATTCTTCTACCTTTTTCATGCACATTGTGTCTGGCTAGAATCACTAGTACAGACTTAACAATAACATATCATGTATAAACAGATCATTCCCTTAGTGAACAATTTAATCACAGAATAGTTCATCTCATAGAAACACTGAAGTGTTCATATTGTGGCACAATGCCTCATACATACTACAACCTTGTACATACATCGTACATATGTACATAGACAAGACTTCTCAAGTTTAACATCTAAGAAGTTTAAGAAACTAACATTCATTTAGAATATGAATGAAGTTAGGAAACTTGCCTTACGCACAGCTACAGCTTACGCTGAACTGCTCATTACAATTCCTATATAACACATAAGGAGAAAAGATAAACACCAATTAGTTATATACTGAACTTACGCATTGGTTTACTTAACTTTACTTCTTAGGGTTCGCGTTCTTGCAATATAAGTTTACGCAACTAACTTCCTTTACCAATTTACGGCTTCATGACATACAAAGATGTCTTACTCAAAATATTCATCATCTTTGATGATTTGCATTCTTATCTTCTTCTTATAACTTTTTTAGGACTCAGCACACATCGCTTCTTTACTAGTAGTCCATATGGTACTCTTAGTGGTTTCCCACAAACAACCAACAAACAAGTTCCTGTCTCATCTACACTGCCATCACAGTGAGTTAGATCGGTTGCCAGTTTCGTATATACATTCGCTCTCTGAAGGAATTGTTTAGCCCAACTCACACATGTCAACCATCAATGGTTACGATTGTATCACAACCTAAACATATTGTAACTTACCCGAACCATTAACTATATTGTTCGTTAAGTTAATTTCTTATTCCTTACGGTTTTCTGGCAACTAAATGCCATACCTCAGGATTCACAGTGAGTTAGATTGGTTGCCAGTTTCGTATATACCTTCGATCTCTGAAGGAATTGTTTAGCCCGGCTCGCATGTCAACCATCATAGATTACGATTGTATCACAACCTAAACATATTGTAAATTACCCGAACCATTAACTATATTGTTCGTTAAGTTAATTTCTTATTCCTTATGGCTTTCTGGCAACTAAATGCCATACATCAGGATTCATTCTTATACGACTCACCTTCAACTTTTATTAATCTTATTAACGTTCATTATGGCCTTCTTAATACCATTCGTATCGTACTTAATACTTTTGTTATCCATTATTTGAACCCCATGTTCATTAGTCATTCTTAATGTCAAAGCCATACCGT
Source organism: Panax japonicus (assembly GCA_020205505.1). NCBI lineage: Eukaryota > Viridiplantae > Streptophyta > Magnoliopsida > Apiales > Araliaceae > Panax > Panax japonicus. Next base: position 22,619,245 of record CM035113.1, on the reverse strand, counting down.
TCGTTGTATGCTAAGACCGCTCGTTTATCACAAAAGCGTTGCGTACACAGCGTCTATACGCTTCACACTTATCTCTCATTATCATGACCTAAAATCGAAATGTTATTCATTTCCCTCGTCGCTCAACGTTTAAGGAATCACAACCATAACAATCCTCCACGTTCGTTTATCGTAACTACGGTCCCCGGATATCGGTTCCGTAATCTACCGCTTAAATTCTATGTCTTTTAATCTTTTAAATCTTTCCGTTTAACCTTTAATAAAGGTTTAAATCACTTGATTTATTGTGACATTAGTTGAACATTATGTTCTTTATCTTCCCTTACGTTTCCCCAAGAGCTGAGCAGTTAAAAGCCCTTCTATTGCTTTTTCCCTACCCCGGCGCTGCGGCGCCACTCTATTCCTTTCCTCTCGCTCAAAAATTTGTTGGGTAAAATCTAATTACGCACAACACGCAAGTATACGTGGTCAACAAGTAATAAAGTGAAAGTAGAGTATCATTCCCACGAGGAATTGTTTAATAAAAATCACCAAGTACTAACCCGTAACCAACTCAATCTTATTTAAATGAATGAATTTTAATTTATAATTAAAGTACTATTAAATTCCACTAGTTAAATTAAGATTACGGAGATTAAAGATCGCAACTTCACTTATTGCTTCATTTAAGTTAACACACTTCTCATCAATTATTCTCTATCATGAATTATTAATCAAGAACACTAAAGCAGAAAAAATCATCTCTCGATGCATAATACCCATACTCACTTAAATCCAAAGATGATAGAATTAAGCAAGACACCCTAATGAACTAATCTACTATATCTCTATGTGAATTACAATTAAAAAGGATTTAAAGTACAAGTTCTATATAAGATTACATATGGCGTACATGCATATCTCTATCCTAAACACGAATCATGAATTCCATCTATGAATAAATCACAAACACATGCTATCATGATAAGATCTAAATCAATACTTCATCTTTCGAGTTCATATAGATTATCACGGTAATTGTTAAATAGGAAATTAAGCAATTAAGTCCAAATCACAATAGACAATCATCACAATAGAACATAATAATTGATAAAGAAGCTTATCAAAATAAACTATACAATACTATCCATTGTAATCTCAAACAAAAAACTAGTTCATTATTATTGAATTAAAACTAAGAATCCACATTTGAATAATCATTAAAAGACAAAGATAAAAGAAGATGAGAAGATATAACCTATTGTCTGTAGATTTGAAGCTCCCTCCTTGCTTCTACTTTGAATCTTCAATGGCCTCCATGTTGCTTCAATCTCTAAATCTAACAAGAACTAGTGTTTTGATCTAATTTACTCTAATATATTCTAATGGAATCCTCCAAAACTAGACTATATATATATCCTCTCTTTTATGCCTCTCATCATGTATTTATAGTTCTAATGGATACCCTAGCAAGTTAGGCAACTAAGAATTCTATTCTAGATCTAATTGGATACCAAATATCCCAAAACAGCTGTCCCCTTGCCGACCGGCACACCCCACACTGTTCCGCTAGGAGTTACAGGGTCTGCCACCTATCAAATCAAAGATATCGACGAGATCTACAACTTTGATGCTATAAGGATTGACAGATTCTGTCCGGATCAAGGCAAAAATAGAGCTTGAATTAGATGCTATGTAAATGGCAAGCATGACAACTCTTAACTTTGATCTTTGTTGATAAAAAGGCTATAACTCTCGAATCCGAACTCTGATTGGGATGATTCAAGATCTTTCGGAAAGCTAAGAAGTAGATCTACAATAAAATCCAAGTTCCAAGCTAAGAACATGCATCCAACTTGGTGTTAAAAGCTCTACAATCTTCTCTTCTTGCACTTGTTCGCATATTTTAGTCCAAAAGATGTCTGAATTGCTTTTCCTTACTTCCTCATGCCATAGCCTGCAAAATAACATAAAATGTATGAAATGAACAAACAATGCATGTAAAGTAACTACGAAATATAGGTTTAAGCAACTAATTTAAGTAATAGATACCGAATAAGTATGTATAAAACTTACTTATCAAATACCCCCAAACTTAAACAGTTGCTTGTCCTCAAGCAAAAACACAAAATAATAATGATATGCAATGCAACTAATCTACATGCCTACGAATCCAGCAGTAATGACAGAAATAATTCTATTCAACCGGCCTTAGAGAAATCAATTAACATGATAATACTCCATATCAAAACAAATCATTAACTTCCCAATCAATCATCAAATCTTAGACTGTTATCACTAATATAGTGCGTGTGTGCTCCACAATAATGTTAACTGATATAAAATTAAATTTAACACATAATAAGTTTCTTCGAAGGCATCATACATTGTAAAGTTAAGAAATCTAAAAACAAGCTAGATCCAACTAATTAAATAATTACTAATATCGAGGGTCAGCATGGGATACTTATGCTTCATTTTTCATCTACGGGGGCTTTTTGCTCTTATTTCCCATTTTATTCATTTCTTTATTCTTTTTTTATAGTGGTTTCTTTTTACTCTCCATCTCACGCCTGTGTTTATGGGGAGTGCATTTCACGTTTCTTCTCGACCCACCACATGACTCAATTTATTCAACTCAATATCTTTTCTTTTTTTTTCTTTTCTTAGAAGCTTAAATACCCCACTTTTTCCCCCAAACTTAGTTTCTTACCTAATTCTTCGCCTTCACTGCCTATCCTTGTCATTCTCTTATTTAAACTAGCATTATCATTTAGAGTCCCGTTGTGTATCAATTTAAACTCAATCAATCAATAAGTTATTTTTACTGTGCTATCCTTATTTTACCAGTTTTAAACAGAAAAAGACTAAATTTCTAACAAGAAATCACATCAAAGCTCTGATAGTTAGTACTATATTTGTCTACCCAATTCCAATCTCACCATTGGCGAAAATAAACTATAAATATCAAACAGCTGGACTTATGCAAGATGTACTAAACGATATATATGTGACGCCCCCAAAATAGGTATACATCACCTATTCTGAGTCGTCAAATACATGGTACAGAATACAAATACAACTTAATTATACAATTGTCGTGTAAAGTACAACAAAACATAAGCTGTGAGTTTTAATACAAATATTGTTGTCTAGACAATATACAAACTCAAATTCAATATTATTACATTTATTTTCCACTATTTCACTGAATAGTGTGGACTACTAATGATATCATCTGGTCTGTCACTCCGTTCCCCGACTAGTCTCTGCTACGTTCTCATTTCCTGAAGTGAACAATAAAAGTAAAAGGGTGAGCTCAACTAGCCCAGTAGGAAATATTATGAGTAAGATGAGTAAGATAATGCAGAATATATTATCGTTAGCCTTCAACAGTGTTAAACTGATACAATATAACAACCATCAAGTTTAACTGCAGCGGAACAAGCAATCCATTAAAAGAGTCAAGTAGAGAATAAAATCTACTATCTTTTATGATTTAAAAGGTTTTTCATCACTTTTATCGCTGGGACTCAGCTTAATAAATAATCCACATCATCGAATCACCCCTGCACTACGACCAAGGATATTCTTTAGTATCCCGACCACAATTATCCATGCACTACGGGCCAAGAATATTTGTTTATTCAATAATGGGTATGATCATGCCAAAAACTGTCCATCAATGCACTACGGGCCAATGAGGACTTTTACCACATCGTTTGTAACATTACGGTCAGGATTACACTTAATAATCCCTAGTCATAATCATACCAAGTCCATCTATGCACTATAGGCCAGAGATGACTTTCAACAAAATATAAACACGAAGATGATGACAATGATATAAGGATTCAATAAAAAAAGTTCAAGAATTATTTTATCCAGGAACTAATAACGTCCAAATTGTCAACATGATACTGCTTTGTAGATTAATATTCAAGAATGCTTAGAAGAATATTTCCATGAAAACATATTGGATGAAGCAAAAATATCAAGGATATTCCACTAATTTCATGGAGTATAGAAGTCAAAACTTTAACCAGCTGAGTATAATAAGGAATGGAATAACAAAAGAAATCATCAGGCATGCGATATACCGCACAGGCAGGTTATTACAACACAATAATAAATAACGGAATCAGGTCCGGCGTAAAACGCACAAACAGGACATTCCAACAAAATAATAAAGACGGAATCAGGTCCGGCGTAAAAAACACAGACAGAATAATCCAACAGAATAATAAAGACAGAATCAGGTCCGGCTTAAAACGCACAGACAAGATATTCCAACAGAATAATAAAGACGGAACCAGGTCCGATGTAGAACGCACATACATGATGTTCCAACAGAATGATAAATAATGGAATCAGGTCCGACGTAAACACACAAATAGGATGTTCCAACAAAATGATAAAAAATGGAATAATAGAAGAATTTCACCAAGTATAGGGTAGCCCGCGTATACAGGTTATTCCTACAGAATAATAAAGAATGGAATAACAGAAGTTCTCGTCATGGATAAGAAAGAAATAATACTCCCTACCTTAGAAAAACTGGATACTGGAATAGTGAGGTAGCAGACTTCTCTTCTTCTTTTTATAATTTCTCTCTATAATAATCGCTCTAAAGCTTTTGTGAATTGGTGAGAAATGAAGGAAGAACGAGCTTCTATTTATAGAAAAATATAGTTTCGATAATTACACATTTTGGGGCTCGAAAAATTACAGTACAATACCTCCAACTTTTCCTTTATTTTTAATTTAGTCATGGAAGTATTATCAAACTTGCACCACATCCCCTAATAGTAAATAATGTGATATAATAGTATACACATGTGAACAAATAATTATAATCATGTGAAATAATAGCAATAAATTGCTCATTTATCCGGTTAAATACCTGATTGGTTAATATAACCTCTAGACATCAATTATTATCGAAATAATTGTTAATTTTCAATAACACAAATAATTCCAACACAATGAAACCATTTTTATCAAAAATATAAATTTTGAAATTTTGAAGTTTGACTTTTACAAAAAAAAGTCAACTGTTGACTTTTTGACCAAATAGTGAATTCCAGAAAATTTTGTGTTTATAGACTATTTTTACTAATTTCATCATTCCTGACTCAAATATCACGTCCGCCTCTCCAAATTCAACTCCGAACACAACTTTAATTTTAATAAAATTCATCATTATTATTATAACTCACAATATTTTTCAACCATGTCGTTCCCAGGAAAGACGTGGCTTTTCAATAAGGATTTCTCCCTATTGGCGCGCAATTAGGTGACCAAACCTCTCCTTGAAAGAACTTCTAGACATTGTAAATATTGCAATTTAATAATATGAATAACTTTATCGTCTCAATTATTGATTTAATAAAATAACATATTATGCAGATGATACTATGACAATAATCGAATCAATAATATGTGAGATATGATGCAATAATTACTGTAGCAATAATTGAGTATAACTGAGTGACTTCTCACGTAAGTATCAATAATCAATACCGTGTGCTACTATGCAACCACGCGTATTACTATACTTTTACTACCGGGTAGTTCAACAGTTAACGGTAAAACTTCCGCCGTTATTTTCATAAAGTATTTTTGTCATTTTTTTAATCCGATAATAATTTCGTTGTGGGGGTCCACCAATGATTGTGCCGTTGTACGAATATTTCCTGTTAAAACGAATATTCTCCGACCAATTGAATATTATATAACAACTTGCGTACTTTGCAAAATTTGTAAATATTACCCACAACTATAACATTATATCAAATCCACACCATAATATTCAAAAATATATTTTGAGAAAATTTAATCTTTATTCAAAAAGTTGGGGTCTTACAACCTCCCCTTCTTATGAAATTTTGTCCTCAAAATTAGGGTGTGTACCTGGTATGTCGAAGAGGTGAGGATACTTTGATTTTATTTCAGATTCTAACTCCCAGGTCATTTCCTCAACATTGTGGTTTCTCCACAAAACTTTGACTTGAGATATAACCTTGGAGCATAGAATATGTTCCTTCTTATCCAAGATTTTAACATGAACCTCTTCATACGTTAAATCTTCCTCTATTTCGTCCGGTTCTAATTTAATAATGTGGTTCGGGTCTTTCACATAATTACGTAATATGGATATATAAAAAATGTTATGAACACGAGATATACTTGGCGGTAACGCAAGTCTATAGGCCACAGTTCCTACTCGATCGAGGATTAAAAATGAGCCAATGAATTGAGGATTGAGCTTTCCTCTCTTTCCAAATCTTGTAACTCCTTTCCATGGAGCAACACGTAACAACACAAGATCTCCAATATCGAATTCTATGTTCTTTCGATGAAGATCAACATAACTCTTTTGTCGATCTTGTGTGGTTTTTATACGTTGTCCGATTATTTGAATCTTTTCTATAGTCATACGTACCAATTCTGGTCCCAACAACATTGCTTCACCCACCTCATCCCAACATACTGGATAACGACACTTTCTTCCATATAACGCCTCAAATAGAGCCATACTAATACTTGCTTGATAACTGTTGTTGTTGGAAAATTCCACCAATGGTAAGAACTTGTCCCAACTTCCCTTGAAGTCAAAGACACAGAGTCTTAATAAATCTTCAAGAGTTTGAATAGTCCTCTCCGACTGCCCGCCGTCTGAGGATGATATGTCGAGCTAAAACGTAAATCTGTGCCCATAGCTTTTTGCAAACTAACCAAAAATCTTGAAGTGAATCTTGGGCCTCGATCAGAAACTATGGATACTGGCATACCTTGCAGTCTTACAATCTCGTTTATGTACATACTAGCAAGACGTTTAAGTGTATAAGTTTCTTGTATTGGTAAGAAATGAGTAGACTTGGTCAATCTATCAATAATGACCCAAATTACATCCATGCCTTGAGAAACCTTGGGAAGACCAGTAACAAAATCCATAGTAATGTGCTCCCATTTCCATTCTAGAATTTCAAGTGGTTGCAATGGACCTTTTGGTACTTGATGCTCCGCCTTGACTCGTTGACAAGTTAAACACCTTGAGATAAACTCTGCCATCTCTCTCTTCATATTGCTCCACCAAAATGTATGTCGAAGATCACGATAAATTTTGGTACTCCCAAGATGGATTGCAAACGGCGTGTTGTACGCCTCCATCATGATTTTATACTTTAAATCAGGATCGTTAGGAAAACAAAGTCTGGAGTTGACTCGAAGTATTCCTTCTTCATCGATTCTTGCTTCCGGCATAGCACCTTCTTCCACTTTCTTCTTCATACGCATTAGCTCCAGGTCTGTAGCTTGAGCAGCTTTAACTTTATCGATTAAAGTCAGTTCTACTCGTATGTTTGCCATCATCATGTGGGTCCCTGGAGTTTTTATCTCTAACTCCATCCTTTGCAAGTCATACAAAATGGGCCTTTGCGTTGACAATATTGCACTCGTACCCGAATATGATCTTCTACTCAGTGCGTCAGTGATGAGTGAGTTTTATACACATGAATTGGATACATTCGGGCTTAATTTATTATTGTTCTCAAGTCTTTTAGGATGTTTTTATGTGTTTGTGTCTATTCATGCATGTTTTATATTGTTTTGTAGGAATTGGGACAAAAGTTACATGGATCAACGTTCGGGGTGGCTAGATGCGCGTTTTCGGCTTGTCATTTACACAGCAGTCACTTCAGAGCCAATTTGACTATATCTCCAGACATTATTTCGAAAAACTTCAAGAATGAAAGTTGTAGATCTACTTCTCCTCTTTCCGGATCATCTTGAATCATCTAAATCGGAGTTCGGACGAAGAAGTTATGACCGTTTTCCCAAAGGACGTCGGAGCAGAAAATGTTGACTTTTTGACCAGCGCCGGGGCGCTCGTTTTTAGCTTGATACCAGCGCCGGGGCGCTGGGGGGCAGAATCCCAGCGCCGTGCCCAGCGCCGGGGCGCTGGGTAAGGGTCTGGTGCGGGCCTGGACGCGTTTTGGGCGAATTTTGACACCTTTTTGACTCCAAATAGGATTAGGTTTGTTCCTAACCTAAAAATTAGACTTGTAACCTATAAATACATTATGTAAGACATAAAATAAGAGGGGATTACATAGCTTAGCTTGGAGATTACATAGCTTAGATTAGATATACACTCCATTAGATTAGAACATAACCCTAGTTCTTATTAGTTTTGGAGATTGAAGCAACTTGGAGGCCATTGAAGATCAAGAGCAAGAGCAAGAGGGGAGCATCAGATTTGCTGACAACAGATTCTATTCTATTCTCTCATCTTACTTTTATCTTTTAATGTCTATTCAATTATGGATTCATGGTTTCCATTCATTAATTATGAACTAACTTTTTCCTTAAGATTTCAATTGAACATTTTATGGCTATGAATTAGTTATTCATTATATTCCAATTATTTATGTTAAAGTGAGTTGTTTATCTTGTCTTGTGCTTATTACTTAATTATCTGATCAGTAATTACTTTGTTACTCTAGAAGGAATTGGAAGAGGAATTCTAGGGTTAGAACTGGGCATGATAACATGTGACTTAGTTATTTGATAAAGTGAATAATTAGGTTTGTGAATTGAATGGAAATATCTGTTCACCGCATGTAACACATAAGGAATTGGGATTGGAAAGAGTTTAATTCAATTGTTTTGCATAGGAATATAGCAAGATTAATCTGGATTAAATAGAAGGCAATTGATCACTTGGAAAAGGACTTTTGGCATTTGAGAATTCCTGTTAACTATTCAGTAGGCATAATAATTGGGATAATTAGATAATTGATTTATAATTCATAATTGGGGATATTGAAGTCTTAATCTTTATTTATTTGAATTCATTTATAAAGTAACATAGTTTTAATTGGTTAATTTAGTTTTCTTAATTAGAAAAAACACAATTTGAGATTGTTTAAATAAAATTAATTTGGTTAAGAATTAGCACTTGGTGATTTTTATTAAATAATTCCTCGTGGGAACGATACTTTTCTTATCACTTTATTACTTGTTGGCCGTGTATACTTGCACGTATTTATTGATTGCGAAATCGATCAACAGTCAGCTACCACGTTCGCTTTTCCAGGATGGTATTGGTTGGTATGATCATAATCTTTCAATAGTTCAAGCCAACGTCGTTGTCACATGTTGAGTTCCTTTTGGGTGAAGAAATATTTGAGGCTTTTTTGATCCGTGTAGATCTCCACCTTCTGTCCATACAGGTAATGCCTCCAAATCTTAAGCGCAAAAATGACAGCTGCCAACTCTAGATAATGAGTAGGGTAATTCCTCTCATATTCTTTGAGTTGTCATGAGGCATAGGCTATGACTTTCCCATGTTGCATGAGAACACATCCTAGCCCTTTGCCTGAAGCATCACTGTAGATGAAAAATCCCTCCGAGCCAGATGGTATTATCAGAACAGATGTTGAAATGAGTCTCCTCTTGAATTCTTGAAAACTCTTCTCACATTCCTCATTCCAACCGAACTTTGTATCTTTTCAAGTTAGCTGAGTTAATGGAGTAGCGATTCGAGAAAATCCTTCCACGAATCTCCGATAATAACCAGCTAATCCGAGAAAGCTACGTACTTCGGTCATTGATTTAGGTTGTTCCCAACTTTGAATAGCTTTAATCTTTGCTGGGTCAACAGATATTCCATGACTTGATATCACGTGCCCAAGGAATGCAACTTCCTCAAGCCAGAACTCTCATTTCTTTAACTTGGCATATAGCTTGTTTACACGAAGTTTTTGGAGTATCAGCCTCAAGTGTTGCTCATGATCTTTACGACTTTTGGAATATATGAGGATGTCATCAATAAAGACGACTACAAAATGATCCAAATATTCCTTGAATACTTGGTTCATCATATCCATGAAGACAGCAGGAGCATTAGTCAATCCAAAAGACATGACTAAGAATTCATAATGCCCGTACCGAGTTCTGAAGGCAGTCTTTGGAATATCCTTAGTTTTAACCTTCAGCTGATGATATCCAGAACGAAGATCGATCTTTGAAAAAAATTATGCTCCTTGTAACTGATCAAATAGGTCATCAATACGTGGCAATGGGTACCTATTTTTGATGGTGACATGATTAAACTCTCGATAATCAATACAAAGTCGCATACTCCCATCTTTCTTCTTCACGAATCGAACAGGAGCACCCCAAAATGATGTACTAGGACGAATGAAACTAATGTCTAACAATTCCTATGATTGGTCTTTAACTCCCGAAGTTCAATAGGAGCCATTCGATATGGGGCTTTGGAAATGAGTTTTGTATCGGGTTCAAGGTCGATACAAAATTCAACTTCACGCTCTATGGGTAGGCCAAGAAGTTCATCAAGGAATACGTCAGGAAATTTATTAACAATAGAAATATCCTTCAAATCTGACGTATTTTTGTTTAAATACGTGACATGAGCTAAGAAAGCTTGACATCCGTTTTTCAATAAACGAATAACTTTATGGCTTGAGATGACCGTGATTGATTTTAATGGTTTGGTCGCTTGAATTCGCATAAAAGGTTTATTAGGAATATGAAAGCGAACAACCTTATAAATACAATCAATTTTAGCATGATGGAATCACATCAAATACAAGTATTTTTAAGGAGATAAGATCGACAGGTAACGTGCGGTTACCGATTTGAATCAAACAAGACTTATAAACAGTGGATGTAATGAAGGGTTTCTCCTAATGGAGTTTCAACAGATAAGTCAAAGTCTAATTTCTCTGGAGACAAATTTAAACGTTGAGCGCAAGTAGGAGAAATAAAAGAATGGGTAGAACCGATATCAAATAATTTCGGGTTCCTTGCTTTCTAGGAGGTCACAACAAATGCTCTCCCTTGCACTACCGGCTTTGACTTTTCTAGGACGGCCTTTGGTGCATCCATCCTAGCTGAATTTGTCTTTGGTTAAAAATAAAATCGAGCTAAGTGACCTTCTCTTCCATAATTATAACATGCTTTGGACGGCATCACGCAGTTTGGACTGATGTGTCCCTCCCCTCCGCATTTGAATCATATGATAGGTGGTCGTTTTCCTTCCTTAACAACGGATACTGGTGCTGACGTCTTTCCATCATTGTTGAATCTCCTTTTCTTAAAATGTCCATTTTTATTGTCTTGGCTATGATTACCACCGAAGTGGTTACCATTTCTGACATGTTGATTTCCTCCACGTTTGTTGTCACCGCTTCGATGACTGTTAATTATTTGTTAAGAAAATAATTAATGAGTTATGGAAATTATTGTGATATTGATATTTCAATTTGTTGATTAATTATTTGTATTAAGTTATGTGATTAAATGATTTATTTAATTAATTGTTATTTGAATTAATTAAATTAGATATGAAAGCTTGACTAAATAAAGTCTGACAAATAACTATATTATAAGAAGTTATTAAAATAAATTAAAGTAGTTTTAATTTAGTTTTATCCAAACAAGGTTCAAGTATATTAATTCTTTAAATTTAAAGGGGTTTTGCCAAACAAGCCTTATGGCTTTTGGATATCTAATTTTTAAAATTAAATAAATAAATAATATAAATAAAACAAATAAAATAATAAATATAATATATTTATATTATATACGTTAGGTTTTAACTGTTAATATAATTAGTATGCGTATTAAGGTGTCAATTTTTCTTTTACGTATTATGTGTCTATATTGGCTAAGCATAAGAGAGCAGAACACTGAGAGTTCAGAGAGTTGAGAGAATTGTGAGAGAACTTAAGCAATTTCTGGCAATTTTAGCAAGGATTACAAGAGTTAGCAAGGATTAACAAGCTATTTAAAGGTATTTTATCTAACCTTTGTTATATATATATATATATATATATATATATGTGTGTGTGTGTGTGTGTGTGTGTGTGTGTGTGTGTGTGTCTGTATATACATATATGAAGTTACGGCATAACTTTGTTTGTGTTCTGTGAAATCAAAATTTGTGAATTGTGGATAGATACTTGGTAATTGTGATGATACATGATAATGATGCTAGAGTTATGTTCAAAATAAGAAATTTGTATGCTAATTTCATTTTGACAGTAGAAAATTTTGACAGTATATGTATTCTTTGTATGGCTTAGGTAAGTACCGATTTAGATGGTTAATTCTTATGTTAAACTGTAAATTGACGATTGTATATGGTAGTTCATTAAGAAATGAGCATAACGTAATTTGAATGAAGCCATTTGGCCAAGTATATAGATTACAATGTGAATTTTTGGGAAGAGATGTCAAAAATGGTGTTTTTGTATATAAACTTGAAAATTGAGAAATTAAAATAGTTTTAGTTAGTGTTAAATTGTTCTAATTGGTTGTAAATGTTAGCAAACATGTTTATGATAGGTTTATATTTATTTTACGTGTGAATTTCACTGTTTGGTGGCTGAAATTAATGTTAGTTGGGCTAAAAATGGCTACTGTTCATGCCGTGTCTGCGTCTGTCTATGCACCGGCGCAGCTGCGCCGGTGCCAAGGCAAAAAACAACGCAGCTGCGCTGGTCCCAAGCCTTTGTATGGCGCAGCTGCGCCATACCCTGGTTTGAGGTACTGATGTCCGCAGCTACTGCAGACTTGGAATAGCAACATAACACGGGTTAGGGTTGTGTTAACATGTCAAATGAGTAATGACAAGGTTACATCAACATAGTGAAATGTGGTTAGTAATTCGAACGTTGTAAAAGTTGGTAAACTATAAAAAATGACATGTTGTGTATTATTAAGCATAATGAATAGTAAACAGGTGTTGTGATGGTTAACACACTTGAAATTTCTGATGTTTGTATAGTAGCATAAGACTTGTGCTAAATAGATAAGTTTAGTTAGAAATGTACATGTTATGGTATATTAGCATATTTAATAGGTATTGTGGTTCTAAACCTATGTGTAGGTGAACGTGAGTTTGATATTATAGCTTAAGCTCGAGGCAAGTTCTCTTACTCTACTTTCATAATTATGAAAGTTTCTAAACTTCTCTTTCTAAATTGTGCAAGTTTTCTAATTCTACTTTTACAATTGAACAAGCTTTCTAACTCTACACTTTCGTGGAGCTAGTTTAATTATTGTCATGCAAGTTTACTTCCAACTGTAATTTTGCAAGCTCTTATATCTAGTTTGTTCATGATGATGCAAGTTTTCTAAACCTTGGGTTTGTGTTAAGCAAGTTATTCTTGTACTTAACTTGTCCAATAGCATACAAGTTTATTTAATCCGATATACGGTTGTTGAATAGTTGTTATTATTTAAATTGCTATTCGTTATGCATGCTTAGTATCCAATTCTAAGATTTTAACCTTAGCTTAGTGTTGTTCAAAGAAAGGTATGTAAATTATTCAATACTTATGCTATTAGATTATTCCTAAAGCATTAACTTAGAATGCAATATTTATTGAGTTATGGTTATTCCATAACATAGTATTGTAACTTTTTATTCAACTAATCCTTAGTTGATGTTCGTTGAATTCCAAATTACCTTTAAACGTATCCAAACTAAACTTACTTTGGTGCGGACTTGTAATCTAAATACTGAGATGAACAACCCTATTGTTATGGGTTTTACGCTTAGCGTTGATATGTTTGTGCACAATACATTATACGAATGATTGATCCCCCTGAGTACGTGGAGTCCTTATAGTCATATGACTGTTAAAATTAAAGTTGAAAGATTACTTATAACTGTGTACATGGTTTGTGGTAATTAGACCATCAGTAGTATATTTCAGAATGGTAATAGAACATATCATTCAGTTCTATTGAGCCTATTATTTGGTAAATATTGTAAAGTTATTCATTCTTATTTCAAGTGAGCTTTGTTTGCTCACTCTTTCTTATATAACCATTACAGCTAAGGATGAGAAAGTAGATGTACCTAGCACCAGTAAGGGCAAGGGGAAGATGAACAAGTTTTGAAGACTTGTAATATGTTAACAGTTGTTTATCATACTTTAATTTGATTGATGTAATAAAGCATTTATTTAATTTTCGCATTTGAATGATTGTAATTAAAGGTTAGAAAAACTGGGAGATAATGTTTTACTAATGTAATCCTGTATGGGCAGGTTTTATTATTCAATTTTATTATGATTGGGTAGTTAGATATGAATGTTTTGATTAAGTTAACACCAAATCTTGAGGTAATGAAGTACCAGGATTTGGGGGTGTCAGATATAGCGCGCCCTGCGCTTTGGGATCAGCAAATTGGCACTTCCCACACTGGCATGTCAGTAAAGTTATTGGGGTAGTGGCGTTCCCTGTGCTGTGTCTGAGCGTTGGGTAGCGCGGCCCGCGCTAGGAGGTCAGAAGCTTGGTGACTTTCTTTTTCTTTCCTTACCTGCGAGCATACCATTATGGAGTCATTATTCTTTGAAAACTAAATATTTGAGCTAGACTAAAAACTAAAATATAAAGAATAAATAAGGAAGAAGAGGTTTAGAGCTTGGGTTACCTCCCAAGTAGCGCTAGTTTTAATGTCGTAAGCTCGACTTTGTCTGGTCAATGCTATCCAATTCCTCTTTGAAAGTTGAGGAACCCTCCATCCATCGGAAATAATGTAACTTTTGGTAGGTTCCCTTTTGTGATGGCCATTGCATTAAAGTCACCTAGCATGCTTTGTTTAGATAAGATCACATTCAAGAACGTCCAACATCTAGGTGTTTTCTCCATTACGTCTACGAATAGATTCTGGCATTGAAGCTTGGTAGACACAACAATCTCTTCTTCTATCTTCTCTAGCTCATCGCACCATGGCTTCGAATTTGTACTCGCTTTTACGTCACAAGGAGTATTGCCGACGACATGACTACCTAGCGGATAAGGTTTTGTAAATATAACCGGATCTTTGAACTTTGGTGGAGAAAGCACTTGAGGCATTAATAATATCAGCTCATCCTCGTTAGTACTTATAGTTAGTTCATCCCCACTTGTCTCCTCTTTTTCAACATCTCGTGTCTCATCTAGTTGTAGATTTGGTTCAGGAACTTCATCAATCTCGGAATCCTCGTTATAACACCAATTGTTTTAAGGACAATTGTTCAAGGCTTTGAGCATTTGATCCATCTGGTTCTATAGATTTTGAATTGATATCTATTGATTATGAATTGACCGCTCTTGATTAATCCTCATCTCCTCATTTGATGCTATGAACTTGGACAACAATTTCTCTAACCTTGAATTATTTGTCTCAGTCTTGAAAGTCATGTATTGAGGACCATTGGTTGAGGTAGTGACGAGTTGTTCCATCCGATTATTAAAATTTTGGGTTGACAACTCTTGGCTAATCCTCATCTCTTCTAGATTTGCTATGCCCTACAATATTACATGAATCCCTCGAATTTGGCTTTTTTTCTTGTGGCAATGGAGGTGGACATAAAAATTCCGATGTGTATGTTAGATTTGGAGTGTAGTATTGGTCTTCATAAGTATAGCTCCATGACGAATTCGGGTGATACCCCCAAACTTGATGATAATTAGCATATGTATAATCGTTGAGGTATTCACCACCGTGGTGTCCTGACCTCAAACTAATGGTGCATTGATGACTCAGATGATTACCAGCACAATAATTGCAATTAACTGCTATCCTTCGATTACGTTGGGTTGCAAAAACGTCCAACCACCTCGAAAGTATCTCAAGTTGCGCTGATAATGCAGAAAATGCATTGAGACCATCAATCCCCACTCCCCTTGGCTGAGTTATTCTTATATACGGCCATTGATAATTAAATTCCGCCATGGTACCTGAAAAGAAAGAAAAATAGGAAGAGAATTAAATAAAAATGAAAGAACGAAAAAAAAAATATGTTGAAATTAAGACTAATTTGATTGAAGCTAATATTGACAAAAATATATTAACTAATTTGTGAGACCCCAGATTTTATGAATAAAGATTTAATTTTCTCGAATTTTTTTTTTTTATATTATGGTGTTGATTTGATATAATGTTATAGTTGTGGGTAATATTTATAAATTTTGCAAAGTATGCAAGTTGTATATAATATTCGATTGGTCGGTGAATATTCATTTTAACAGGAATATTCGTACAACGGCACAATCATTGGTGGACCCCACAATAAAATTATTGTCGGATTGAGAAAACGACAAAAATATTTTATTGAAAATAACGGCGGATGTTTTACCATTAATACTGTTGAACTACTCGATAGTAAAAGTACAGTAATACGCGTGGTTGCATAGTAGCACACGGTATTGATTATTGATGCTTATGTGATAAGTCACTCAGTTTTATTTTATTGGTATTATTAATGTAATAAAACAGAAAAGCATTTTATATAAAACAAAATACTTTTATAAAGTTATTCGTTTTATTAGGCTAATAGTAAAATCTTTTTATATAAAACAGAATACTTTTATAAAGTTATCTATTTTATTAGACAATAATTAGAATATATTATATTTTATTATGCATAGTGTTTGCATAGTGCCTGCATAGTATTTGCATAGTAAAATCTTTTATAAAGTTATTCGTTTTATTAGATTATAAATAGAATATATTATATTTTATTTAAAAGATTTTACTTTAAATATGGACCGTCAGATTAAAGTAAATCAATCTGGACCGTTCATGAGTTAGTTACTATGCAGTCCATTTTTCTATAAATAGAAGCTCATTCCTTCATTATTTCTTACGAATTCACTGAAACTCTAGAGAGAGAAATTATAGAGAAACTATAGAAAAGTATTCTGCTACTTCCCTACTCTTATATATTCAGTTTCTTTTACGGTAAGGGGTATTATTTCTTTTGTATTCATGAAGAGAACTTCTGTTATTTCATTCTTTATTATTCTGTTGGAATATCATGTCTGTACGTTCACGCCGGACCTGGTTTCGTTATTTATTATTCTGTCAAAATATCATGTCTGTGCGTTTACACCAGATCTGGTTCAATTCTTTATTATTCTGTTGGAATATCCTGTTTGTGCGTTTTACGCCAGACCTGGTTCCGTTATTTATTATTTTATTGGAATAACCTGCCTGTGCGGTCTATCGCATGCATGGTGATTTCTTTTGTTATTCCATTCTTTATTATACTCAGTTGGTTAAAACTTTGACTTCTATACTCCATGAAATTAGTGGAATATCCTTGATATTTGATCTTCATCCAGTATCTTTTTTTGGAAATATTCTTCTGAGCATTCTTGAATTTTACTCTACAAAGAAGTATCATATTGACAATGTGAACGTTATTAGTTCCTGGATAAATTAATTCTTGAATTTGTTTTATTGAATTCTTATATCATTGTCATCATCTTCATGCTTATATTATGTTGAAAGTCATATGTGGCCTGTAGTGCATAGATGGACTTGTTATGATTATGACCAGGGATTATTCGGTATAATCATAACCATAATGTTACAAATGATGTGGAAAAAGTCCTCACTGGACCGTAGTGCATTGGTGGATAGTTTTTGGTATGATTATGGCTATGGATTCTCTTTGGCCGTAGTGTAAAGATGAATTATTTTATGACATGATCAGGACCGTTGATGAAAACATGATTATCTTTAGCCGTAGTGCATGGATAATTCGTGGTCGTGATACTAAAGAATATCCTTGGCTATAGTGCAGTGGTGATTCGATGATGTGGATTATTTATTAAGCTGAGTCTCAGCGATAAAAGTGATAAAAAACCTTTTAAATCATAGAAGATAGTAGATTTTATTCCCTACTTGACTCTTCTAATGGACTGCTTGTTCTGTTGCAGTTAAACTTGATAGTTATTATATTTTATCAGTTTAACACTGTTGAAGGCTAACGATAAATTATTCTGGGCTAGTTGAGCTCACCCTTTCTTTTACTGTTCTTTTCAGGAAATGAGAACGTAGCAGGGACTAGTCGGGGAATAGAGTGATGGTCCTAGATGTTTGCATTAGTAGTCCTCACTATTCTGTGAAATAGTGTGATAATAATTGTAATGAGGACTCCTTTTGAGTTTTTATACTCTCTACTAGACAATATTTGTATTCAAACTGACAGTTTATGTTTTGCCGTATTGTACACGATAGTTGTATTATTAAGTTGTATTTGAATTCTGTACCATGTATCTGGCGACTCAAGATGGGTGATGTATACCTAATTTTGGGGGCGTCACATAATTCCCCGGTAACGGCGCCAAAAACTTGTTGGGTAAAATCTAATTACGCACAACACGGAAGTATACGTGGTCAACAAGTAATAAAGTGAAAGTAGAGTATCATTCCCATGAGGAATTGTGTAATAAAAATCACCAAGTACTAACACGTTACCAACTCAATCTTATTTAAATGAATGAATTTCAATTTATAATTAAACTACTATTAAATTCCCTTAGTTAAATTAAGATTACGGAGATTTAAGATCACAACATCACTTATTGCTTCATTTAAGTTAACACACTTCTCATCAATTATTTTCTATCATGAATTATTAATCAAGAACACTAAAGTAGACAAAACTATCTCTCGATGCATAATACCCATACTCACTTAAATCCACAGATGATAGAATTAAGTAAGACACCCTAATTAACTAATCCACTATATCTCTATGTGAATTACAATTAAAAAGGATTTAAAGCACAAGTTCTCTATAAGATTACATATGACGTAAATGCATATCTCTATCCTAAACACGAATCATGAATTCCATCTATGTAGAAATCACAAACACATGCTATCATCATAAGATCTAAATCAATACTTCATCTCTCGAGTTCATATAGATTATCATAGTAATTGTTAGCTAGGCAATTAAGCAATTAAGTCCAAATCATAATACAAAATCCTCACAATAGAACATAATAATTGATAAAGAAGCATATCAAAATAAACTACACAATACGATCCATTGTAATCTCAAACAAATAATTAGTTCATTATTATTGAATTAAACTTAAGAATCCACAATTGAATAATCATTAAAATTCAAAGATAAAAGAAGATGAGAAGATATAATCTATTGTCTGTAGATTTGAAGCTCCCTCCTTGCTCCTACTTTGAATCTTCAATGGCCTCCAAGTTGCTTCAATCTCTAAATCTAACAAGAACTAGTGTTTTGATCTATATTACTCCAATATATTCTAATGGAATCCTCCAAAACTATCCTATATATATCCTCTCTTTTATGCCTCTCATCATGTATTTATAGTTCTAATGGATACCCTAGCAAGTTAGGCAACGAAGAATTCTATTCTAGATCAAATTGGACACCAAATAACCCAAAACAACTGTCCCCTCGCCGACCGGCGCACCCCACGCTGTTCCTAGGCCATTTTAGGCGCGCTCCGCTGTGACGCCCCCAAATCTGGGTCTCTTCCAACCCGACAGATGGTGCTACACGGTACTACTATTCATTCATACATTTCATTGAATAGTCTCAAAAGGACTAATATAGCTTATATATATTCAAAATAATATTACATTTCCCAGGTTCTTTGTAACCCTTTCAGTTGTTCTTGTCATAATATCAATATATTACAAACAGTCTTCCCATACTATTACATAAGTATGATACGGGTTCATCTTCGCCTTGCCTTTATCCTTGCCTGAGACTTTTGTACGCTCGATCTTAGCTATGTTCATATGGTTCAAACAAGAGTGAGCATGACTAGCTCAGCAAGTACTACAATTCTAATAAACAACATGCTTGAAACATAGAACTCATATATCTTCAATAACTGAACAATAGTTACGAAGTACTATCGATAAATCAAAATAGCACTTCTTTTTCTTCAAAACGTTTTACAAAACCATACTTAATGGAATAATAATTATGGCTCAAGTATATGAGCATTCATAAGTCCTTTTGAAAAGGACAACCCAACATTAAGTCCGTAAGTCCGACATAGCTTACGAGCACTTCTGAGTGATCAGCTCATAGTACTCTATGTTGATCAACACTACATTCATTAAACGTGTATACGTTTAAGTTGTGGCAAACTCACGTGCCTGTCGTTTGACGACAAAACAATTTGAGCATACACAATCTACCTTTGAAAAACCACAACAGTATTACTTCGGTAAATCCTTAACACCGCTTGATAGAATAACATAGCATACGTCTCGCCGAAAGGATTGGCTTTGACATTCCTCTAATACAAACTCATGTAAAGAATACATGAATCACAAAGACTTGCCCAGATCGAACTGGAACAAGGGTTAGAGTACTTGCCTTTAGCGTCTGATTACTAGTTAATACTCGTACAATACTTTAAGTCTTTATGATTCTAAAATTCATAATCACGTACCACATTAAGTCATACACAATCAAGTATGATTACTATTATATCTTACCCTTTATTTCAATGTAATTCCTAATTTAGATTCGTTATTTAGGGTTTCCGGCTTTCGTTACGTCATTCTCATTCTGCTAATCTTCGATTGATTATTAACTCTTAATCAACATGCATTAGTGTCTTACAAGTACCTTACAATGTC
Source organism: Panax japonicus (assembly GCA_020205505.1). Taxonomy (NCBI): domain Eukaryota; kingdom Viridiplantae; phylum Streptophyta; class Magnoliopsida; order Apiales; family Araliaceae; genus Panax; species Panax japonicus. Next base: position 22,598,802 of record CM035113.1, on the reverse strand, counting down.
TTAATCATGTTATAATTACATCTTAATGCATTACTATGAAGTTCCCTTTCCTTCCATACTTGATATCCTTCTTCACTATCAACTTCCTTGGACTGGCGCCGCAGCGCCAAGGATTGTCTTGTGACTCGCGCTACGGCGCAAGTTATCAGTGCACAATGGTTTAGCCTCGCACTGAAGCGTGGGCAATTAGGCTTAGTGTCGCGCCACGGCGCGGACTCTGTGCCTTTGAAAATTTTGCAATTTTAAAATTTTTTACGAACTTCCCGATTGCATAACTTCTTCGGTTTAAGTCTGAATTGGTCCGTTCAAAAGCCTATGGTTCACAAATTTTATAATCTACGCGTTCATGAAAATTTTTATCTATTTGACTTCGTTTGCTCAAAATTCACCTATGAGTTCATTTTTAACGAAAACGATAAACGTTTGTGAACGTTCAACGCTCGTTTCTTCGTTTTCAGTCGGAATCCGGTCATTTTTGAGTCTGTAACTCTATAATGACTAAAAAGACTTGTCTGCATTGAAAACCAACATTTCCGACTTCGAACACAAAATACAACTTCTTTTCCGAGAATTTCACAAATTCGACGGTAATCGTCCAATCGTACGAATTCCGGCAAATCTTCATTACTAAGCGATCTTAATGGATTTTAATCAACATAAGATCATTACAAGTTATTTACTACTCTAACTTATAATCAAAGTAGGTTTTAACTTATTCTCATAAGTTATTAACTTATTTAACTTAAGAATTAGAAATCTTCATGCTCATGACTTATTATTAACTTAAGTCCTTCAATCAAAGTTCTCATGCTATATTCCACATACTAAACATCCTATGATAGGTTCTTCATGGTTCTAGCAACTTATTAATGTTCAAGTTGTTTTTTCAACTTATTCGGCTTAAGTTCATTCTTTAGTAACTTATTACATGCTATCATCCAACCCTCCCCCTTCTCTATCATTCCTATTATAGAAAAGATGAAGATATAAGAGAGGATTCTTACCCTTGAAGACTTCTATTTGCTTTGCAAAGATATCAATGGTTGAAGTGGCTTATAAGTGCTTAAGTGACTTATTCTCCTTAACCAATAAGTAGCTTTATGTTTGAGAGAAAAGTTGGATGAAAATGATCAACCAACACAAGAAATGAGCTTGGTATTTATAGGCTTGGGAAAGTTAGGGAATTTTAGACTTTAAACCTCCCACCACCTCATTTCCACCTCCTTACTATTCCTTACTTAACCTTCAAGTCTTCTTGATAGCTACATAAAGTTCTTGGGCATCAAACAAAATCCTTTCCCATCACACTTACCCATTTCACACTTGGTTTGACCCATGGGTCAAGGCTTTACTTTGGGCTTGATAATTAACTTAGCTTTCTCTCTTAATAGGCTTATGCTACAAAACGTTTGGGCTTATGATCAATCAAACACTTGGGCTTGATTAATACTTACATTGGACTTCTACCAATAACTAACAATCCTACAAGTCCATTAACTTAATCTTAACAACTTAACCATTATACCCCATGTATAATCTTTGTATACTAACTTGTATATTATTTCATAATATACGTTATTTCATTCTTCATACATAATAGTACAATACGTAGTATTATTCTTTCATTCTTTACTTCATATAATGTATACACATTATATGATCACAACTTTCTTCTTTTAACGCTTAATAACCAAATTTTCCCAATTAAGTCCGAATGCAAAATATTACGTTTCCCATACTTAGATTATTATTACATAATCGATATTACCTCGATATTATAACATTACACATTTCTCAAAAATTCAAAAATAATCCGAGCGGAAATCGATGCGAGCGAAAATTGATGAATAGTGTTTTTTGGAAAATTTCTCGAAAAACTTTTATTTTCGTTTTAGAAATTAAAACACTTTAATTCTTCCACGTAGTTAAAATACTACGACGTTCCGACGTTTTTAGGTTATAGAACAACATTCACCTTCTCAATACACAATAATAATAAATAATATTATTTTATTCATTATTAAAAATAATTACAAAATGTTCGATTTTTCGGGGCGTTACACTCTCTCCCCATTATAAGGATTCTCTCCCGAGATTCTCGCTATATAAAAAAAATTACACAAATAAATGCGGGTAATTCTTTTTAATCATTTCTTCTAACTCCCACGTTGTTTCTTTTGCATCGTGGTTCTTCCATATCACCTTCACCGAAGGTATGACTTTATTCCGCAGAACTTGTTCTTTTCTATCGACAATTTGAACCGGCGTTTCCTCGTACGTTAAGTCCTTTTCGACATGAATAGGCTCATATTCTATCACGTGCTTATAATCCGGCTTATAAGGACGTAACACGGATAAGTGAAGAACATTATGTATTCGTTCTAGGTCTGGAGGTAATGCTAACATGTAAGCTACCTCACTTACCCATTTCAATACCTCGAAAGGTCCTATAAACCTCGGACTTAACTTTCCCTTCTTTCCAAAACGTATCTTTACTTTCCAGGGAGATACTTTCAGAAATACATACGAACCTACTTCAAACTCTCGATTCTCTCTATGCGGATCTGTAAACTTCTTCTTTCTGTCTTGAGCTGCTAGAAGACGCATCTGAATCTTCTTAACAATATTCGCTGTCTGTTGTACCAATTCTGGTTCCAACATCCGGTGTTCTCCTACCTCATCCCAATATAGTGGCGTTCTGCATTTCCTCCCATACAAAGCTTCGTATGTCGACATACCTATGCTTGCATGATAACTATTGTTATACGCAAACTCCACTAATGGTAGATGATCATCCCAACTACCCTTGAAATCAATGATGCAATATCTTAGCATATCTTCTAACGTCTGAATTGTCCTCTCGCTCTGTCCATCCATCTGTGGATGATACGCTGTACTCAGCTTCAACTGCATTCCCAACTGCTCTTGTAGACTTCTCCAAAAGTTCGATGTGAATCGTGGATCACGATCTGACACAATCGATACTGGCACTCCATGTCTAGAGATTATTTCCTTAATATAAAGTTTAGCTAATTGGTCTAAATTATACTTAACCCTAATTGGCAAAAAGTCAGCCGACTTCGTTAATCGGTCCACTATTACCCAAATCGCATCATACCCCTTCTGTGTACTCGGAAGTCCAACCACAAAATCCATCGTGATATTCTCCCACTTCCACTCCGGAATTTCTAATGACTGTAACAAGCCACTTGGTCATTGATGTTCAGCCTTAACTCTCTAACAAGTCAAGCACCTACTAACGTACTCGGTAATCTCTCTCTTCATGTTCGGCCACCAGAAACTCTGTCGAAGATCTTGATACATCTTAGTACTATCAGAATGAATCGAAAACCTTGAACTATGAGCCTCTTATAGAACCTGCTCCTTTAATTTTGTCTCATTCGGAGCCCAAATTCTTCCTTCAAATCTCAATAACCCCTCGTTATCAAGACTGTACTTAATATCTTTTTCATTGACCAGCCGCTCTCTCATCCGATTACACTCATCAGATTTGAGTTGAACCTCCTTAACTCTCTCTACGATGGTAGATTGCATCTCCGTCACAAAAAACATTTATCCCGCTTCACTTGTCATCTTCACTTCCAACTCCATTCTAGCCATCTCTATTATTAACTCAGTTTGAGCCGTTAACAAAGACAACTTTTCCCGACCCTTCCTACTTAAGGCGTCGGCAACTACATTGGCTTTTCCCGGGTGATACAGGATTTCACAGTCGTAATCCTTTATCAACTCCAACCATTTTCTCTGCCTTATATTCAACTCCTTCTGCGTGAAGATATATTTTAGACTTTTGTGGTCCGTGTATATCTCACATTTTTCTCCATAAAGATAATGTCTCCATATCTTTAGAGCAAAAAGTATTGCGGTCAGTTCGAGATCATGAGTAGGGAAAAATTTCTCATAATCCTTCAACTGCCTAAATGCATACGCAATGACCTTGCCATGGTGCATGAGCAGGTAACCAAGTCCTCTATACGAAGCATTGCTATAAACTACAAAATTTCCTGTGTCATCGGGTAATGACAAAACAGGTGTTTCACTCAATCTTTTCTTCAATTCATGAAAACTGTCTTCACACTTATCAGTCCACACGTACTTCACCGTCTTCCTGGTCAAGTTAGTCAACGGAGTAGTTATCTTCGAAAAATCCTGGATGAATCTCCGATAGTAACCCGCTAACCCAAGGAAACTCCGCACCTCAGTCGGCATTTTTGGTTGTTCCCAATTCATCACGGCTTCCACCTTCGCTGGATCTACTGAAATCCCCTCCTGGTCAATGACATGACCTAAAAACTGCACCTTCTCTAACCAAAATTCACACTTCGTGAATTTTGCATACAACTTCTCCTTCCTTAATGTCTCCAACACTAATCTAAGGTGTTTAGCATGATCTTCTGGCGTCTTAGAATAGACTAGAATATCATCTATAAGCCCCAATACGAACTTGTCCAAATATTATTTGAACACTCTGTTCATCATATCCATGAATGCAGCTGGTGCATTTGTCAACCCAAACGACATCTCTAAAAACTCTTAATGACCATAACGAGTCCTGAATGCTATCTTTGGCACATCCTCCTTCCTAACCTTTAGCTGATGATAGCCCTTCCGCAAATCTATTTTATAAAAATACTTAGCCCCTTTCAACTGATCAAAGAGATCATCGATCCAGGGCAATGGGTATTTATTCTTTATTGTTAACTTGTTCAACTCTCTATAGTCGATACAAAGTCTTAATGATCCATCCTTCTTCTTAACAAACAGTACCGGTGCTCCCCACGACGACACACTCGGCTGAATGTACTTCCGATCCAACAGTTGTTACAGCTGTACCATCAACTCCTTCATCTCCACTGGCGTCATACGATACGGTGCCCTGGAAACTGGTGCCGGTCCTGGCATAATATCTATTATGAACTCGATCTCCCTAACCGGCGGAAGACCCGGTAACTCACTTGGAAATACATCCTCGAACTCAATCACTATAGGTATTTGTTCCATAGTCGCTCCCACTCTCTGGGTATCAACCACATGACACAAATAGCTTACACATCCCTTCCTCAATAATTTCCTAGTTTGTGTCATGGTAAGACAACACGAACGTCCTGACTATTTATTCCCATAAAATATTATATGAGATTAGTTTAATGTTTTAATGTTTACGCATTTCTTTTGACAATCTATAATTACCCCATGGTTTACCAACCAATCCATTCCGAGAATTACATCTAATTCTCCTAACTTTATTGGTAATAAATCTACCGATAATTCGTAACCCTGAATATCTACGCAACAACTCTTGTGAACATATTCAATAGGAATAATCTCTTTGTTTGCTACCTTAATATTTAAAGGTTTAGACAACTTTTCAGGAAGTAATCCTAATTGTCTAGCAAAATCGCACGCTATAAACGAACAAGTAGCACCCGAATCAAAAAGCACGTACGCATTGATATTGTTGATCGGAATAATACCTGCAACTACGTCCCCCGAAGCCATCGCATCTTGAACGGTCATATTAAAGGTACGGGCCATCGGCCTACCCAGCTGCGCTGGACCCCAAATAGTTAACCTACTACTATTGGCGCCCTTATTCCCGTCCGTCCCCTTCTTCGGGCAGTTCTTTGCCATGTGGTCAGTTGATTCACACACAAAGCATCCATGGTTCTTCTTCAGACATGGACAATTAGGCGCATTATGCCCCTCTTGTCCATAGTTGTAGTAGACGGCCTTCCCCTTAAGACAGACTCCTAAATGAGTCTTCCCATAGGTCTTGCAGGCCTCCATTATTCTCTTTGGGTCTCCTTGCTTCACTCTGGTATTCCTAGAGATAAATACCTTCCTCTTCTGACCCTCGCCACTTCCACTGGCTCCCTCAATCTTGACTCTCCCGTCAACCATTCCCTTATTCTTCTTTTCTTTATGGTATTGGCTCAACGCCTCACTAACACCTTCGACAATTATTGCCTTCTCTAAAATGATTCCAAAAGAAGTACTTTGGAATACCGATATACGATTATAGAGCTAGGGTTTCAAGTCCTACTCGAACCGTCTCGCCTTTCTCACCTCAGTATCCACTTGATATGGAGCGAACCTCGCCAGTTCATTGAACTTGGCAGAATATTGGGGCACTGTCATGTCCCCTTGTTTCAACTCCAGAAACCGCATCTCCATCCTTCCCTGAATGCTCGTGGGAAATTAGTTCTCGTAGAATATTTCCTTGAACCTCACCCACGTTATAGCATCTATTCCGGCCCTCGCCTAATTGGCCTCCCACCAAAAGTTGGCCTCTCCCTTCATCATGTAGGTTGCAAACTCAACCTTTTGGGCCTCATCAACATTTGCTATTACAAATGCCTTCTCAATCTCTCTAACCCACGTTTGGGCTTCGATAGGGTCCGTAGTTCCTTTGAACTTCGGCGGACCCACACTCTTAAAGTCCTTAAATGTAGTAGCTCGTACTACAACAGGATTCACGGGGATATTAGCCCCAGTTTGGTTAAAGGTTGCGGTTAAAAGGTTTAAAAATTCTTACATGGGGTTAACCGGACCTCCCTCTGGTTGATTCGTGGTCTCACCTTGGGTACGGGGTACTTTTCTTGGCGGCATTTTGCTATCAAAATAAACACATATTTCTCTATTATGCATTTCCTGTCAATTAGTTATTATTCCATAATTAAACAATAACTTAAACATTCCTTACTCAACATTTTTTGAAAATGAAAACTTATATTAATTCATCGTAGTATAATACTACATCAGTTACATAAAATAGCCTAAGCTGGATACATTACTTTCCCGCTATTGCTTTCCAAAAATTGTGATTTACAAAAGACTACCCTTAATTATACAAAAGAGGGCTTTACGTCACTACTAGATACACAAATATGTACATACCTAACTACTCTAACAACTACTCGATCATATCTGCCTTAATGCATTCTCGAAATCTGCCTTGGCAAGACCGACAATAATATCACAACTGATAATATGCCTCGTCTGCCCTGTCTCTACCAGATACCCAGCTTCCTGCAACTGGAAATCCTCATGAGAACTCCTATGAATATAGGACATTCTCCCTATCTTCTGTTTCTTGTTCTTTAGCTCACTCCTAAGCTCAAAGACCTCTTGTTTTAGATCATGGAGTTTGTCCTTAGCCAAAACTCTCTCATCATGTTCCTGATCCCACATGGACTCTACATCAGTCTTGTCCTCTTTAAGCATTTGGAGCTCTGCTTTCAGCTCCTTGACCTCTTGACAGTAATGGATATTTCTATCCAATACTGACATGAACATAGACATCATCGACCCCCCAGGAGCTATCTCAGCTACTATAGCCACTGGGTTAAAGGAGACTGTCTCTACCTCCTCCTCTATCATCCCGTCAAATACTGACATGAAGTCAACTTCCTCTGAGTCTCCTGACTCAATGATCACTACATCTAGCTCTGCTGCTATAGGGTTTGGTATAACCTCTACTTGGTTCACCGACTCATCACTAATGGCCTGGCCATCTACGAACATCTCATTTACTCCTGACATCTACACAAAACAATTAAGTTGATTAGTACATGTCAGTAGAATAATAAAAACACATAACATAATCACAATGCATTTTTTTATAAGGTTATTTTCTTCTTGTACTTCTTTGACTTCTCTTAAGGTTATGACTTAAGGTTTTTAATTTCTCCCCTTAAGTTTTATAATCTAATGCTTTGATACCAACTTGTGACGCCCCCAAATTCGGGTCTCTTCCAAACTGACAGATGATGCTTCACAGTACTACTATTCATTCATACATTCCATTGTATAGTCTCAAAAGGACTAATATAGCTTATATATATTCAAAATAATATTACATTTCCCAGGTTCTTTATAACCCTTTCAGTTGTTCTTGTCATAATATCAATATATTACAAACAGTCTTCCCATATTATTACATAAGTATGCTACGGGTTCGTCTTCGCCTTGCCTAAGACTTCTGTACGCTCGATCTTAGCTGTGTTCATATGGTTCAAGCAAGAGTGAGCATGACTAGCTTAGCAAGTACTACAATTCTAATAAACAACATGCTTGAAATATAGAACTCATATATCTTCAATAACTGAACAATAGTTATGAAGTACTATCGATAAATCAAAATAGCACTTCTTTTTCTTCAAAACGTTTTACACAACCATACTTAATAGAATAATAATTATAGCTCAAGTATATGAGCATTCATAAGTTCTTTTGAAAAGGACAACCTAACACTAAGTTCGTAAGTCCGACATAGCTTACGAGCACTTCTGAGTGATCAGCTCATAGTACTCTATGTTAATCAAAATTACATTCATTAAACGTGTATACATTTAAGTTGTGGCAACCTCACATGCCTGTCGTTTGACGACAAAACAATTTGAGCATACACAATCTACCTTTGAAAAACTACAACAATATTAGTTCGGTAAATCCTTAACACCACTTGATAGAATAACATAGCATACGTCTAGCCGAATGGGTTGGCTTTAAGATTCCTCAAATACAAACTCATGTGAAGAATACATGAATCACAAAGACTTGCCCAGATCGAACTGGAACAAGGGTTAGAGTACTTGCCTTTAGCGTCTTATTACTGGTTAATACTCGTACAGTACTTTAAGTCTTTATGATTCTACAATTCATAATCACGTACCACATTAAGTCATACATAATCAAGTATGATTACTATTATATCTTACCCTTCATCTCAATGTAATTCCTAATTTAGATTCGTTATTTAGGGTTTCTGGCTTTCGTTACGTCATTCTCATTCCGCTAATCTTTGATTGATTATTAACTCTTAATCAACATGCATTAGTGTCTTACAAGAACCTTACAATGTCTTAATCATGTTATGATTACATCTTAATACATTACTATTAAGTTCCCTTTCCTTCCATACTTGAAATCCTTCTTCACTATCAACTTCCTTGGACTGGCGTCGCGGCGCCAAGGATTGCCTTGTGACTCGCACTGGGGTGCGAGTTAGCAGTGCACAATGGTTCAACCTAGCACTACGGTGCAGGAAATTAGGCTTAGAGTCGTGCCGCGGCGCAGACTATGTGCCTTAGAAAATTTTGCAGTTTTGAAAATTTTTACGAACTTCACGGACGCATAAATTCTTTGTTTTAAGTCCGAATTGGTCCGTTCAAAAGCCAACGGTTCAAAAATTTCATAATCTACGCGTTCATGCAAAAATTTTATCTATTTGACTTATTTTGCTCAAAATTCACCTATGAGTCCATTTTTAACGAAAACGATAAACGTTCGTGAACGTTCAACGCTCGTTTCTTCGTTTTCAGTCGGAATACGGTCATTTTTGAGTCTGCAACTCTATAATGACTAAAATGACTTGTCTCCATCTAAACCCAATGTTTCCGACTTCAAACACAAAATACGACTTCCGTTTCGAGAATTTCACGAATTCGACGGTAATCGTCCAATCGTGCGAATTTCGGCAAATCTTTATTACTAAGCGTTCTTAAAGGATTTTAATCAACATAAGATCATTACAAGTTATTTACTACTCCAACTTATAATTAATGTAGGTTTTGACTTATCCTCACAAGTTATTTACTTATTTAACTTAAGAGTTAGAAATCTTCATACTCATGACTTATTGTTAACTTAAGTCCTTCAATCAAAGTTCTCATGATATATTCCATATACTAAACATCATATGATAGGTTCTTCATGGTTCTAGCAACTTATTAATGTTCAAGTTGCTTTTTCAAGTTATTCGGCTTAAGTTCATTCTTTAGTAACTTATTACATGCTATCATCCAACCCCCCCTTCTCTATCAATCCTATTATAGAAGAGATGAAGATATAAGAGAGGAGTCTTACCCTTGAAGACTTCTATTTGCTTTGGAAAACTATCAATGGTTGAAGTGGCTTATAAGTGCTTAAGTGACTTATTCTCCCTAACCAATAAGTAGCTTTATGTTTGACAGAAAAGTTGGATGAAAATGATCAACCAACACAAGAAATGAGCTTGGTATTTATAGGCTTGGCAAAGTGAGGGAATTTTAGACATTAAACCTCCCACCTCCTCATTTCCACCTCCTTACTATTCCTTACTTAACCTTCAAGTCTTCTTGATAGCTACATAAAGTTCTTGGGCATCACTCAAAATCCTTGCCCATCACACTTACCCATTTCACACTTGGTTTGACCCATGGGTCAACGCTTTACTTTGGGCTTGATAATTAACCTAGCTTTCTCTCTTAATAGGGTTATGCTACAAATCGTTTGGGCTTATGATCAATCAAACACTTGGGCTTGATTAATACTTAAATTGGACTTCTACTAATAACTAACAATCCTACAAGTCCATTAACTTAATCTTAACAACTTAACCATTATACCCCACGTATAATCTTCGTATACTAACTCGTATATTAGTTCGTAATATATGTTATTTCATTTTTCATACATAATAGTACAATACGTAGTATTATTATTTCATTCTTTACTTCATATAATGTATACACATTATACAATCACAAATTTCTTCCTTTAACGCTTAATAACCTAACGTTCCCAATTTAAGTCTGCATGGGAAATATTACGTTTCTCATACTTAGATTATTATTACATAATCGATATCACCTCGATATTATAACATTACATATTTCTTGGAAATTCAAAAATAATTCCCGAGCAGAAATCGATGCGAGCGGAAATCGTTGAATAGTGTTTTTTGAAAAATTTCTTGAAAAACTTTTATTTTCGTTTTAGAAATTCAAACACTTTAATTCTTCCACGTAGTTAAAATACTACGACGTTCCGACGTTTCTAGGTTATAGAACAACATTCATCTTCTCAATACACAATAATAATAAATAATATTATTTTATTCATTATTAAAAGTAATTACAAAATGTTCGATTTTCTGGGGCGTTACATCCGCGCTACTGTAGCAGAGTTTCTGGTGGCCCAGTGCGCCCCGCGCTGTTCCTAGTGCGGTCCGCGCTACTCTTTTTTCTACTACGACGTCCTTTGGTTAAACATGCATAACTTTTGATCCACTAGGAGTTACGGGGCCTGTCACCTATCAAATCGAAGATATCGACGAGATATACAACTTTTACGTTTATGATGGACATATTCTATCCGGATCAAGGCAGAAATAGAGCTTGAAGTATATGCTATGTAAATGGCAAGCATGACAACTCTTAACTTTGATCTTTGTTGATAAAAAGTCCATAACTCTCGCATCTGAACTCCGATTGGGATGATTCAAGATGTTCCGAAAAGCTAAGAAGTAGATCTACAATAAAATCCAAGTTCCAAGCCAAGAACATGTATCCCACTTGGTGTTAAAAGCTCTACAATCAATAATTCATCTCTCGAGTTCATATAGATTATCACAGTAACTGTTAGCTAGGCAATTAAGCAATTAAGTCCAAATCACAATAGACAATCCTCACAATAGAACATAATAATTGATAAAGAAGCATATCAAAATAAACTACACAATACGATCCATTGTAATCTCAAACAAAGAATTAGTTCATTATTATTGAATTAAACTTAAGAATCCACAATTGAATAATCATTAAAATTCAAAGATAAAAGAAGATGAGAAGATATAATCTATTGTCTATAGATTTGAAGCTCCCTCTTTTCTCCTACTTTGAATCTTCAATGGCCTCCAAGTTGCTTCAATCTCTAAATCTAACAAGAACTAGTGTTTTGATCTATATTACTCCAATATATTATAATGGAATCCTCCAAAACTAGCCTATATATCTCCTCTCTTTTATGCCTCTCATCATGTATTTATAGTTCTAATGGATACCCTAGCAAGTTAGGCAACTAAGAATTCTATTATAGATCAAATTGGACACCAAATAACCCAAAACAACTGTCCCCTCACCGACCGGCGCGCCCCACGCTATTCCTAGGCCATTTTAGGCGCGCTCCGCTGTGACGCCCCCAAATCCGGGTCTCTTCCAACCCGACAGATGGTGCTACACGATACTACTATTCATTCATACATTTCATTGAATAGTCTCAAAAGGACTAATATAGCTTATATATATATTCAAAATAATATTACATTTCCCAGGTTCTTTGTAACCCTTTCAGTTGTTCTTGTCATAATATCAATATATTACAAACAGTCTTCCCATACTATTACATAAGTATGCTACGGGTTCGTCTTCAACTTGCCTTTATCCTTGTCTGAGACTTTTGTACGCTCGATCTTAGCTGTGTTCATATGGTCCAAGCAAGAGTGAGAATGACTAGCTCAGCAAATACTACAATTCTAATAAACAACATGCTTGAAACATAGAACTCATATATCTACAATAACTGAACAATAGTTACGAAGTACTATCGATAAATCAAAATAGCACTTCTTTTTCTTCAAAGCGTTTTACACAACCATACTTAATGGAATAATAACTATGGCTCAAGTATATGAGCATTCATAAGTTCTTTTGAAAAGGACAACACAGCACTAAGCTCGTAAGTCCGACATAGCTTACGAGCACTTCTGAGTGATCAGCTCATATTACTCTATGTTGATCAACACTACATTCATTAAACGTGTATACATTTAAGTTGTGGCAACCTCACGTGCCTGTCGTTTGACTACAAAACAATTTGAGCATACACAATCTACCTTTGAAAAACCACAACAATATTAGTTCGGTAAATCCTTAACACCGCTTGATAGAATAACATAGCATACGTCTAGCCGAAAGGATTGGCTTTGACATTCCTCAAATACTAACTCATGTGAAGAATACAGAAATCACAAAGACTTGCCCAGATCAAACTGGAACAAGGGTTAGAGTACTTGCCTTTAGCGTCTGATTACTGGTTAATACTCGTACAGTACTTTAAGTCTTTATGATTCTATAATTCATAATCACGTACCACATTAAGTCATACACAATCAAGTATGATTACTATTATATCTTACCCTTTATTTCAATGTAATTCCTAATTTAGATTCGTTATTTAGGGTTTCCGGCTTTCGTTACGTCATTCTCATTCTTCTAATCTTTGATTGATTATTAACTCTTAATCAACATGCATTAGTGTCTTACAAGTACCTTACAATGTCTTAATCATGTTATGATTACATCTTAATACATTACTATTAAGTTCCCTTTCCTTTCATACTTGAAATCCTTCTTCACTATCAACTTCCTTGGACTGGAGCCTTGGAGCCAAGGATTGCCTTGTGACTTGCGCTGGGGTGTGAGTTAGCAGTGCACAATGGTTCGGCCTAGCGGTGCGGTGCGGGTAATTAGGCTTAGTATAATAAGGGCATACCCCACGTATAATCTTCGTATACTAACTCGTATATTAGTTTGTAATATACGTTATTTCATTCTTCATACATAATAGTACAATACGTAGTATTATTCTTTCATTCTTTACTTCATATAATGTATACACATTATACGATCACAACTTTTTTCCTTTAACGCTTAATGACCTAACGTTCCCAATTTAAGTCCGCATGCGAAATATTACGTTTCCCATACTTAGATTATTATTACATAATCGATATCACCTCGATATTATAACATTACATATTTCTCAAAAATTCAAAAATAATTCCCGAGCGGAAATCGATGCGAGCGGAAATCGATGAATAGTGTTTTTTGGAAATTTCTTGAAAAACTTTTATTTTCGTTTTAGAAATTCAAACACTTTAATTCTTCCACGTAGTTAAAATACTACGACGTTCCGACGTTTCTGGGTTATAGAACAACATTCATCTTCTCAATACACAATAATAATAAATAATATTATTTCATTCATTATTAAAAGTAATTACAAAATGTTTGATTTTTTGGGGCGTTACATCAGCGCTACTGTAGCAGATTTGCTGGTGGCCCAGTGCGCCCTGCACTGTTCCTAGCGCGGTCCGCGCTACTCTTTTTTCTAATGCGACGTCTTTTGGTTAAACATGCATAACTTTTGATCCGCTAGGAGTTACGGGGCCTGCCGCATATCAAATTGAAGATACTGACGAGATATACGACTTTTACATTTGAGGATAGACATATTCCATCCGGATTAAGGTGGAAATAGAGCTTGAAGTAGACGCTTTATAAATGGCAAGCATGACAACTCTTAACTTTGATCTTTGTTGATAAAAAAGCCATAACTCTCACATCCGAACTTCAATTGGGATGATTCAAGATGTTCTGAAAAGCTAAGAAGTAGATATATAATAAAATCCAAGTTCCAAGCCAAGAAAATGCATCCCACTTGGTGTTAAAAGCTCTACAATCTTCCTTTCTTGCACTTGTTTGCATATTTTAGTACAAAAGATGTCTGAATTGCTTTTCCATGCTTCCTAATGCCATAACCTAAAAAATTACATAAAATGTATGAAATGAACACACAATACATGTAATGTAACTACAAAACATAGGTTTAAGCAACTAATTCAAGTAATAGATATCGGATAAGTATGTATAAAACCTACTTATCAAATACCCCTAAACTTAAATAGCTGTTTGTCCTCAAGCAAAAACATAAAATAATAATGATATGCATTGCAACTAATCTACATGCCTATGAATCCAGCAATAATGAAAGAAACAAGTCTATTCAACAGGCCTTAGAGAAATCAAGTAAACATGATAATACATCATATCAAAACAAATCATTAACTTCCCAATCAATCATCAAATCATAGACTGTTATCACTAATATAGTGCGTGTGTGCTCCACAACAATGTTAACTGATATAAAATCATATTCAACACATAATAAGTTTCTTTGAAGGCATCATACAGTGTAAACTCAAGAAATCTAAAAACAAGCTAGATTAAACTAAAATTAAATAATTACCAATATCGAGGGTTGACATGGGATATTTATGCTTCATTTTTCATCTACGGGGGCTTTTTGCTCTTATTTCCCGTTTTATTCATTTTTTATTCTTTTTTTATAGTGGTTGATTTTTACTCTCCATCTCATGCCTGTGTTTATGGGGAGTGCATTTCACGTTTCTTCTCGCCCCACCACATGACTCAATTTATTCAACACAATATTTTTTCTCCTTTTTTTTTCTTAGAAGCTTATATACCCAACTTTTTCCCCTAAACTTAGGTTCTTACCTAATTCTTCTCCTTCACTGCCTATCCTTGTCATTCTCTTATTTAAACTAGCTTTATCCTTTAGAGTCCCACTGTGTATCAATTTAAACTCAATCAATCAACAAGTTATTTTTACTGTGCTATCCTTATTATACCAGTTTCAAACAGAAAAAGACTCAATTTCTAACTAGAAATCACATCAAAGCTCTAATAGTCAGTACTATATTTGTATACCCAATTCCAATCTCATCATTGACCAAAACAAACTGTAAATATCAAATAGTTGGACTTATGCAAGATGTACTAAATGCTATATAAACATAGTAAACTAACTACTAATTTTTTTATTTTTTTATTTTTTTTTCAAGAAACTGAATGCAAAGACTAAATGTAACTATATGAACTACAATGTAAATAACCAATGTAAATAACTATAATTATATGCAATATGACACTAAAATGCCCCCCAAACTTAAAACAGACATTGTCCTCAATGGTTAAGATATGAAAAATTAAAAGAGACGACTTCCCTGAAAATACAGTAGTTTCCTCCTTGTCTGCTAAGTCTGAATAATAGGTCAGGCACATTGGAATAAATTGGGAACCACGCTTTACTTGGACTTGACTAACATTGCCATTAAACCACTTTTAATGCCTGGGATTTCTGAGCGGCGCATCCCGCGCCATGTATAAGAATGAGATGGTGCGCCTCGCGTTAGGAAATTCGTAGTTGCTGGCATAGTAGCTCACCCCGCACTATATCTATGTATTGGGTAACGCGGCCTACGCTAGGGGGTCAGAGACTTATTTATACGTAGCGCCCCCCCACCCCCCCCCCCCCCCCGCGCGCACTCATGGTATATTGGATATGGCGCGCCCCGCGCTGTGGGATCATTGAATTGGCGCGACCCACGCTGTCATGTCAGTAAAGTTACTAGGGTAGGGGCGGGCCTCGCGCTGTGTCTGAGCATTGGGTAGCGCGGCCCGCGCTAGGGGGTCAGAAGCTTGGTGACTTTCTTTTTCTTACCTTACCTACGAGCATACCATTATGGAGTCATTATTCTTTGAAAACTAAATATTTGAGCTAGACTAAAAACTAAAATATAAAGAATAAATAAAGAAGAAGAGTTTTAGAGCTTGGGTTGCCTCCCAAGTAGCGCTAGTTTTAACGTCGTAAGCCCAACTTTGTCTGGTCAATGCTATTCAATTCCTCTTCGAAAGTTGAGGAACCCTTTATCCATCAGAAATAATGTAACTTTTGGTAGGTTCCCTTTTGTGATGGCCATTGCATTAAAGTCACCTAGCATTCTTTGTTTAGATAAGATCACATTCAAGAACGTCCAACACGTAGGTGTTTTCTCTATTGCGTCTACGAATAGATTCTGGCATTGAAGCTTGGTAGACACAACATGTTAGTTCCTAGTTGGCACAATAGTTATCTAGAATGGGGGGGTTGAATAGATATTTAAATACTTTTCATTTTAAACTTGTTCTTTAATGATGATTAAAACTTAGCGGAATTTATGTTTGTTTTAATCTTCTTTACAAAGCAGTGGAGTTATGAGAGTGAGGCAGTTATAGCAGTTATGACAAATATAGTAGTTATAGTATGAATGTAAAAGACACAGTCGTTTTTAAGTGGTTCAGAGCACTTAAAGCTCCTAGTCCACTCTTCTACTCAACGAGTAGGATATCCACTAAGTATATCTTTTACAACTTCTGAATCACACAGATTCCTTCTAGACCAGCAGTCTAGGAACTTCTTATTTCACTCTTAAACTCCTCAAGTCTAGTAGACTTGGCTTTCTTACAGTTCACTTAGAACTGTTCAAGTTCAGTAGACTTGGTACTCTTTTTCAGTTGATTGATAGATGTTGAGTTCTTGATGGTTGCTACTCAGTTGCTGTTTAAGCACTTGTTCGAAGGAACTGAGTAGCTAAGTAAGATTTATAAATTCACAGATCGTAGAGTTGAGCTTGAGAGATGTTCACGTTGTTTTTTCAATGCTTGCTTAGTTCTCTCGCATCTTTCTGATTTGCATATATGTGATCTTGAAAACTATCCGTTGGATCCATCCGTTGAGGTATTAAATGTATTTGAATTTTTTGATCTTTGATGGAGACATTTCTGCACATCTTCTAAAACTGCATTCTGGCCCACTGACAAAGCAGACTACTTTCTCACCTAACACCTGAAAAGGTGTTTCGCCCCATTACCAATGGTACTTTCCTTAGCTTCTTCAATACGCTTCTTTGTTGTATACTAAGGATATTTCATATTACTTTGGGACTGATGAGTACTGCAACGTCTAGAATCCATTCCTCATATGTTTGATTCTGTCTTCACACATATCATGAGGCTCAACGTTTTCTGACACAAGACATATGATACTCTACGATTTGTATCGTGATACTCTACGATTTAGATTGTAGTGACTTGTCGCCTTGGTGCTTAATTTGATGCTATCAGTCGAGAGCACTACGATTTCTCTTAAACCATTGCACACTACGATCTTTGTTTGCTAGGTTCTAACTCTACATTTCCAAGAACACACTACGATTGTTGATTTGTAAACTCTTCATTTCCTTTATCATGCTACGATCATTGAGTTGGCTCGACAAACGTTGGGACCACTCTATGATTCCCAAAGTGGCCCTTCAAGGCAGGCACACTACGATCTTCTAAGCTCTACGTTTCTGCCTTGACTTCTGTAATGTTGATCAGATTTATACTATGACGCCCCCAAAATCGGTATACATCACCTATTCTGAGTCGCCAAATACATGGTACTGAATAGAAATACAATCTTTAAATATACAACATAATCTGTGATTTTCAATACAAACATTATCTTCTAGACAGTATTAAAACTCAAAATAAGTCCTCAATACATTTATGACTAAGATAAGTCCTCAAAATAAGTCCTCAATACACACTATTTCACAGAATAGTGAGGACTACTAATGCTATCCTTTGAACCATCACTCCGTTCCCCGACTGGTCCCAGCTATATTCTCATTTCCTGAAGAGAACAGTGAAAGAAAGGGTGAGCTCAACTAGCCCAGTAAGAAATATTATGACTAAGATAAAGCAGAATAAATAATCCTTAGTCTTCAATAGTGTTAAACTGATACAATATAACAACCATCAAGTTTAACTGCAGCAGAACAAGCAATCCATTAAAAGAGTCAAGTAAAAAATAAAATCAACTATCTTTTATTATTTAAAAGGTTTTTCATCACTGTTATCGCTGAGACTCAGCTTAATAAATAATCCACATCATCGAATCACCCCTGCACTACAGCCAAGGATATTCTTTAGTATCACGACCACAAATTATCCATGCACTACGGGCCAAGGACATTCATGTATTCATTAATGGTTATGATCATGCCAACAACTTAGGGCTTTCTAAGGTTCCAAGATTGAAAGAAGTGGTTTGATCAAGGTTGGGTTTGGGTTTGTCTTTGACCCATTCCTGAATTTCTTGAGGCACCTCAATGTCATCCTGTATATCCAACAAGGCTGAATTCATCTCTACATCAAGGTACAATCCTTGTGTAGAAGAGGCACCATATCAGCAAGTACATACACATTTAAATTCAGAGTCCTGAAATAAAATATACTTTCACTTAGTATATGTATGAAACGTGTTTGATCCTACACAGTGTTAGCATATACTGGCAAAATAAACTGCTAATACTATACAGAAAAGTAAGCAGTTATTATATCTTCAGGGAAGAAAGAGTTTATGTCCGCTTTACCCTTGACGACCAATGCAAGGAATGTTGTTCCAATTGGTAAGAGCAAAGTCTGGGTGGACCGCAATGATGGAGGGATTGTCATCATCCTCCCTGTCCCGAATGATGGCCATTACATCTGGTCAATCATCGTCTGGGATGTATCTATTGGTATGTTCATCATGAACGATGATGCGTATACCGGACATCATCTGTATGACGTCTTGTTTGATTCTTCGTTCCTCTTCTTCCACTGCGGGATTTGGAACAAAGACTTCTTTCCCCTTCACCGGTACCGGCTTGGGACATAACATAGCCATTACATTGACTGGCACCTTTATGGGAGGTTGTGCGGACTCAGATTTTAAAAGCGAAGCTAAACGCCACATGGTTGAAACTGAAGGAATCTGCTGATGCTTATGAGGATTCATATGACTATGGATGGCTGAATAGCCTAGTCCAGCGGTTCCTACTTGCTTGGTTAATCGAATGGGGTACTTGATACCCTGGCAATCTTTACCCAACCCTTGTCCCGACTTATGACCTAACGACATCATTTCTTGAGTGGCTGACATCACCTCGGCAGAAATCTGGGGTTCAGGCAGTGGCTTTCCAACAGCATGGTATTGGATATTGCTTATTTCCAAAGTGTGAAAACTAATTGGCTCAACATCCTCATTGTCATTGATGAACGACATGTCCCCATGCTGAGGAATCTCTGGTTCAGCGTTGACTGTGACCAGACTATTGTTGATAATATATTTCAACTATTGATGAAGAGTGGAGGGGACTACCCCTGCCATGTGAATCTATGGTCATCCCAGAAGCAGGTTATATCCCGAGTCTATCTTGAGTACATGGAAAGACACGTAGAATGTGTGAGGACCAATTTTGATTGGCATCTCAATTACTCCAATCGAGTTATGGCGGGCTCCATCAAAAGCTTTTATGATAGTATGGCTACTTTGAATTCTGTTGAGATTGATATTCATCTTCACCAAGGTAGCGTATGGGTAGATATTCAGAGAAGAACCTCCATCTATTAAGAATCCAGCTACCATATATCCGGAGGACAAGACCGCAATATGTAATAGTTTGCAATGAACGGTCCCTTCGGGCGGTATGTCATCATCAGTGAAGGATATCACATTATTGTTGAAAATGTGATCAACCATATGTTGAAACTTTTCCGTATCCACTGATGTCGGGAGGTAGGCTTCTTCTAGAACCTTTAACAAGACCTTCCGGTGATTCTTGGAGGTTAGGACCAAGTCCAAAATGGATATTTGTTGTGGAGCTTTTTTCAAGCTTAAAACCACCGTAGCTTCATTATGACCCACAGCGCGGAGGAATTTTTCAATCTTCTCCATGGGTATTTTCCCCTTTGATTTGGTGGTAAACTTCATCACCCGATGGGGGAGATACAGTGAATTTTCCTTCAACACTACAGCAGCTGTATGTGAGGTGGATCCTTCACATTCTCCATAATTCCACGGAACCTTGCACAAGCTGACAATAGGATATTGTACTCTGCATGGCAAGTTGATTGGCTCGGGAGTGGCTACTTTCAAAGGAGTGTTTCCTCCCTTGAGTTGAATTGTTCGCATTGTGAGTAAGGTATTAATCCCATTAGCTTCAGTGGATATGATCGCTACCACACTTTTCCACTTAGTAGGGCCTGCATTCTCACTTGCACGTAACACAGTGTCGTCGTCTGCTAGGCGCTGGATACCATTGTCAATTAGATTTTGAATAAGGTAGCGGAGTGCCCATCATTCTTCTGTGTTGTGACCGCGAGACTGGGAGTGATATTGAGATACTCCATCAGAGTTGTACCGTCCCAGACGGGGGTTGATTTGGGGTAGAAGGGAACTGATCCTTCCTTCATTGATTAACATATGAAGGATTTCCTCCCTAGGTTGGCCCAGATAGGTGAATTCCCTTTTGTTGGCGAAATCCCGATGGGCTTTGGCATTTGCTCTCTTCGTCACTTTGTCTTCTAGAATTTCATTTTCTGAAAGTGACGAGGGAATATTCATGATAAGAGGTAGGAGACTGGCATGATCCTGGATGATTAACTGACGATTCATTTGATGCTGATAGGTCACCAGTTCCGCCAATTGTTCAATTTGTTTGCAGAGAGCTTTGATCTTTCGTTCCATTGTGAACTGGAACTTGGCATAGTCCCATCTGTAATCACCATCTTTGAGGGTCTGGGAAGATTCACAGCTGAAGTTGGAAGTCTGTCCATTGCTCCAATTGATCATGTTGACCTCTTCTTCTTTGTGTTTAGGAAAAGGGTTATCTTGAACATGAGGCTGATCGGGTTTGGTGACTACGATCTCCCCGTTGTCTATTAGGTCCTGGATCTTATGTTTCAAGGCCCAACAATCCTAAGTATCATGTCCAGGTGCCCCGACATGATAAGCACATTTCTTAGCAACATTGAAACCCCGTCCATTAAGGCTGGCTGATGGAAGAAAATGCGTAATTTTCTTTTGTGTTGTCAGAAGATTAAGAACATTCTCGAGGGTATTTCCTAAGGGTGTAAACACTCGAGGGTGTTTGACTTCTCCACCTTTTGGTATTAGAGGGTTCGTATACTGTGCTGGAAAGGGAGTGTAGTTTCTCCTTTGAATAGGCATGTTTTGATTGCCTTTTTGCCCCTGTAGTATCAGGGAAACATCTTCCTCTTTCTTTTTATGGACCCTCCGGGGGTTGTTCCCATAATTTCTAGATTGGATGTGATCTGAAATAGTTTTGAGTGCAGCTAGGTCTTGAATCTTTCCTAACTTCATTCCCATCTCAGCCATCTCCCCATGCTTGACCATTTCAAAAAATGGTTTGCCGATGCCGGCTAAAACTCTCTCATAGAAGGGAGCTTCTTGTTTGTTTATGAAAGTCATGACTATTTCTGATTCTGTCATGGAAGGACTAACATGGGCAGCCAGGCGTCTCCACCTCTGAGCATACTCTCTGAAAGATTCGTTAGGTTGCTTCTTGATCTTGGTAATTTGATACCGATCAGAAGCCATCTGAGTTTGAAAACTGTATTGAGTGAGGAAGGCATGTGCTAGCTCTTCCCAGCTATGGATTTCGGAGTTGTCTAATCTTGTGTACCACGAACGGGCTTCTCCGGTTAGACTCTTTTGGAACAACTGCATTCTGAGTTTTTCATCCTCTGCTTAGGATCCAAGTTCTCCAATAAATATTTTTAAATGTGTGTAAGGATCTCCTAACCCGTCATATTTTTCAAAGTCAGGAGTTTTAAATTTTTCTGGGTAATGAACATCAGGAAAAATACACAGATCAACATATGAAACACTCCCGTGTGTTCCAATTCCTTTGATAACGCGAAGGGTCTCTTCCATTTGGAAGACTTACTTTTTGATGTCACCAGTGTCTGGATCTCCAGTGGGATGGGTAGCATCATGAATTTTGTTGGTCGTATCCAACTGTAGTTCAGGTATGGTAATGACTGGGATTCCTCCTTGTGTAGAGGATTCAGCATGTACGGGTATTTTCTGACCCTGTGTAGACTGGTGTAATTCTTATAGTAGAACAGCCAAATCTGTAATTTTCTTGCTTAATTCATCGAATTCTTTGCGAGAAACTGGATTAAGTTCAGTCTGGTCGGATGATGACATGATTGACTGTAGGCCTGTTGCCTTTTTGGATTTTGACCGGGTAGTAGGTCCGATTGATTCCCTGCGAAAGACTTGCATAGTTTAGTCTTTAGGGAATGTATATAACATGCTATGTGATGTGTCCATTTCAGGAATTTCTATCCTGTACAATGGGTGTCAGCTATTTATAGAATGATAATATGTATGTGTACACATTTCTTCATATTTCTCATTACATGGAGATATATATGGAATGTAATTACAAGTAATTTGTGTTTACAAGTAATTAAAATGAGAGCATGAAGAGACTTTCATCCGCTTTGGTTTTATCAGAGGCTGACCTATCTTAGGTTACTCTCGCGGCTTTTTGGCATGAAGGTTCCCAAATCATCGCAATCTACTTGATGGGAAATTAATCTGATCTTTCAACTGGAGCGAATTTAGGTGGTGCCTTTCCTGAGCCCCGAAGAATTAGTCTTCTAACGAGTCCAGTAATCAAACACCGACGGGATAGCCTCCTGGTGGAGGGACCACACAACATACATTCACATACATCGCGTCTCATCGTATGCAAATGATGACATATGCGAAGCACTAATATCACAAGCAGTTATGGTGCGAAGCACTAGCATCACAAGCAGTTATGGTGCAAAACACTAAGTGCAATAAGTAAATGCATTCGTACACATTCATCAAATGTAAATGCAACATCCACACACAAGCAGATAACAGTTTTAAAAAGATTGTAATAGCGGCTTAAGTCCTCTTATTGGAGTCCCCAGCAGAGTCGCCACTTGTCGACGTCGGGATTTTTGGGTGTCCCTTTCCGTTACTTGTTCTTTGGTGTTCTCATTTTAGGTGAGATTTGTTTGAAAAAACAAGTGAAAAAGGTCCGACATGTATAATGTCGACGATGGGACTGTTAAGAGTCGCCAGTTGGTTTTTTAAATGGTTGTACCAACACAACCGAGAAAAGGTTTGCACATTGACCCAGTGATGTGACACTGATATACGGGTCGGTGAAACCAAGATTCATTTAGGGTCCGGGGACTTGGTTATGCGGGGGAAGGTGTTAGCCCCCCCCCCCCCCCACGACATCCGTGTTACCATGGTGACCGCCTCTTTTCAAGAAACTATTATCTGAATATGTGTGTGTGGGGGGGGGGGTCAATGTGCTATTATATAGAAGTTGTGCGAGGCCTCGTTAGAACCTATATACACAGGGTTTGAATTTATGTAAAAATTCAATTTTTAACAAGATATGGCAGTGATGTTTTATAAAAGAAGTTTTCAAACCCTGATGCTCAATAGGAATTGAGACCTTTTACACTCCCATTTTTATTAAGTGATCGGCTGAATTGATTTTATTTGACGGATGCGAGGCATCAGTATGAAAATAATATACAAAAATAATGCCGACTTCCTCGTGGGGTATGGAAACCATCTGAGGAAATTCAGACACCGCAGAATAATTTACAAGGTACTTACGGTTGAAAATGTCCATCACGGGAACCGAATCTAGATCCAATGTGATGAATTTGTGATCACATGATTCCTAAGCGCACAGGATGTTGAAATTTGTATGAAAGCAGTAAGCACATATATATGTAAAAGTTGTAAATATATATATACAGACATGATCACCAACCACGAAGCACCTCCATGGGGGATCAAAAATGTAAATAAAGTCGTAAGAGCGATCAACTGTGACAACCCGGAAATCCGGATTGTCCAGAAATTAAGATTTAAAGAATTAGTTATTAATAAAATGAATTTTTATTAATACTATTATGTGTTATGTGTTTATTAATCGTTCTATAACCTAGAATAATTATTAATCGGGAAGATTCTGGCTACGAGCTAGACTGAACGAGTAGGAATTTTCAAGACGAAAATAAAATTTTTCCGGAGACAAAATATTTCGGGGAAAAAGACGAAATAGGCACTATTCATCCGTTTCTGCTCGGAGATTTATTTTGAAATTCCGAGAAGTTATAGATTACGTAAAATGTTGAGACGTGATGGAATATTTAATAATATTTCAGTTATGGCCAAAGATGAAATATCCAAAAATATTTGGATTCCGAGAATAGCAGTTTTTAAAACTGTCGGACGAAAACCGTAAGACTGAACTACGAAACTTAAGGGCTAAGCAAACTTGAGGGCTAAGTTAACTTAGTCCTTAAGTAATGAATAGTAAGGAGGTGTGAATAGTGATTTTAGGGGCGAAATGACTATTTTGCCCCTAACCTTGAAAATCTATAAATAGGAAGCTTAATTTCATTTGTTTGGATTATTGAAAATCCTACACTTGAGAGAGAAAGAGAGTGAGTTCGGATGGAAGATGAAAGGGAGAAGAAAAAGGAAAAGTTGGCTCGTGAGCAAACTTTGTCCGACGAAAGGAATTTAAAGAAGAACGGTAATCCGAACCCTAATTTCTTCTAATATTTTCTTTAAGTTTTCTATGTCAAAAACATAGCTTAATGAGAATAAGGAGTAAAACATATTGAGAATGATTTCATATAGTGAAAATCGTAAGAAAATGAAGAAATAAGAAATAAGAAATTTAGTTTATAAATTTCTTAAGCAAGTATAAGATTTGTAAGGATTTTGAGCGATCCAAATGAATATTATGAATAAGTAGGTTAAATAAGTAAGGAATGGTGTTCTATAACATCAAATTCCAAGAAAAAGTAAAATCGTAATCCAAATTATCAATTAAAAATGAAGAACGAATGAAGAACACGAAGAACACGCGAAGAACGCGAAGAACGTTGTTGATGGACAAATTTAAAACCATCGTAGTATAATTGTTGTTGATGGACAAGTTTAAAACCATCGCATATAAGTTAGATGCTTATTGCTTGGTTAGGATCGGTAGAAACGTTCATGAAGAACGGATTAAAATGGAGCTATAACGAAGTTATGGCGAAAATTTCGTAAAAGAAGTTCGAGAATTTGAAAGTTAGTAAATGAACCCGAACGTGTAGGGTTTCATAAGAA
Organism: Panax japonicus; assembly: GCA_020205505.1. NCBI lineage: Eukaryota > Viridiplantae > Streptophyta > Magnoliopsida > Apiales > Araliaceae > Panax > Panax japonicus. The sequence continues at coordinate 22,573,314 of CM035113.1, read as the reverse complement.
TATAAGAAAATGTTGAAAACGTGAGTCGTGGACTCAAGAACGAACGAGTTCCGAGTTCGGATGACCGAATTACGGACGAACGAACGAAGAACGTTAAAAACGTTAAATGAACGAAGGGTGAAGATTAAGCCAATTAAATGGCAGGTTAATGGATTCAGAACAAAGTTCTATCCATGAGTAATCAAAGTACGTAAGATAAGTAAGAAAATGGTTTTGGAACGACTCCATTCTGAGTTATAACGAAGAAGTTATGAGATTTCGAAGTACGTATCTCAGAATGACCAAAGACTTAGAAATTTTTTTCAGGAAGAAGGTCTTGGCGCCGCGGCGCCAGGCATGCCTAGAATGGTGGCGCTGCAGCGCCAGGACGGAGAGCCAGACACTGCTAACTCACGCCGCAGCGCGAGTCTTAGTGTATAGAGTGGCGCCGCAGCGCCAGCCTCGGCAGTTTGACACTGCAGAGTGGCGCCGCAGCGCGAGAGTTGTAAAGGGGATCGGCGCCGCAGCGCCGGTACAGGGAAAAAGCCAGTAATGAGATTTTAAATGCTCAACTACTGGGGATGTGCAAGAAAGAGATACGAACATGTAGTTTTACTAATGTAACACTTAAGTGAGTGTTTTAAACCTTTGATGAAGGTCGAATGAAAAGGTTGAACGAGATTAAAAGAATGTAATTACGGGTTACGGGACCGATAGCCGGGGACCGTAGTCGTAATGAATCGAACGTGAGGGATTGCTATGATGGTGATTCCTTAGACGTTGATGGACGATAGTAATGTATAACATTTCAATGTTATGACATGGTAATCAGATATGAATGTAAAGCGTATAGACGCTGTGAATGCAACGTTGTTGCAATGAACGATCGGTCTTAGCATACAACAATCAGTATGGCTTCGACATTAAGAAAGAATAATGAACATGGGGTTCATGGGATGGATAACGATCGAAAGTGATTAAAACCTTGAGTAAAGGTTGAATGAGAGATTAAGAGACGAGCAACGTGAACGTTGAATACGTAAACGATCCTCGTGAATCGTATTCGCGTTTGACGAACGTGCTAAGTATACCCTAGTTGTATGACTTAGACGTTGATGAATGTAGTAAGTAAGATACGAATGGTATCAAGAAAGCCGTATCGAACGGTAATGAGATTAATGAAAGCCGAATGTGAATCGGATAAGAATGAATCCTGAGGTATGGCAATTACTTGGCAGAAAGCCATAAGGAATAAGAAATTGACTTAACGAACATTATAATTTAATAATTCGTATAAGTTAAGAGAAATTTAGGTGGTGGTACAGTCGTAACCTTTGATGGTTGACATATGGGAGCTGGGCTAAACAATTCCTTCAGAGAGCGAAGGTATATACGAAACTGGCAACCGATCTAACTCACTGTGATGGCAGTGTAGATGAGACGGGAACTTGTTTGTTGGTTGTTTGTGGGAAACCACTCAGAGTACCATATGGACTACCAGCAGAGAAGCGATGTGTACTGAGTCCTAGAGAAGTTATAAGAAGAAGATCAGAATGTTAATCATCAAAGATGATGAACGTTTTGAGTAAGACATCTCTGTATGTCATGAAGTTGTAGAATGGTAATGAAAGTTGGTCGCGTAAACTTAGATTGCAAGAACGCGAACCTTAAGAAGTAAAGTTAAGTAAACCAATGTGTAAGTCAAGTATATGACTAATTGGTGTGTGTGTGTTATTTCCTTATGTGTTATAGGGAATGGAATGAGCAGTTCAGCGTAAGCTGTAGCTGTGCGTAAGGCAAGTTTCCTAACTTCATTCATATTTTAAATGAATGCTAGTTTCTGAAACTTCTCAGATGTTGAACTTGAGAAGTTCTGTCTATGTGCGAATGTGTGATATTTGTACAAGGTGGTAGAACGTATGAGGCCTTGTGCCACAATGTGAACACTTTGGTGTTTCTATGATATGAACTGTTTTGTGATTGAACTGTTCAATAAAAGAATGTTCTGTTTATACATGAACCGTTATTGTTAAGTCTGTGCTATTGATTCTAGCCAGACAGAATGTGTATGAAAGAGAGTAGAGAATGAAAGTATTTCAAAGTGGATATAACTAATGTTTTAAAATGATAGGAATCGAGATTATTCCTATTATTCAAGCTGCTTCATAACCTTTGTTCGGTTATCGAAGTTCCAAAGTAATGTTAAACTCTTGATGTTGTTTATTCAACTGCTAAGACTTGCTGAGCAATTGAATGCTCACACTTGCTTTAAATGAAAAACATTTTCAGCGAACGATGTTAGAAGAACATAAGGATCCCGTATAGATCAAGCTGTCGGTATCCAGATGAAGTGCCATTCAGAATGTGAATGAGCGAGAAGATCAAGTGAAGACTTGTAATGTAGAAAGATGAGAATTAAACTATAGAATAGTTTAATGAACGATTATGTATCCTTGGTGGCGGATAAAAGTCACTCGTGCAAGATGTAAAGAATAATGTAATTATCATTATTTGTAATGAGAAAAGTATAAGGTTATTAGAACCTGGGATTTGAGAGTGTATGTTGTTGTATTTCAGTATATAATGATGTATGTTGGATGAATGATGTACTAGTGACGCACGGGATTCGGGTGTGAAGATAGACCGGATTTCGGGGCGTTACAAGTTGGTATCAAAGCTGATAGGTTATAAATCTTAGGTATGAGTACCTAGGACTATAATCGTAAAGAGAAGGATAAGAAGATCACCACGTGATAATAGTAAATCGTATTAATAGATGGTCTATTAAACGATGGATGATTTATAGCTAATGCTATGAATGAATGGTACTACGAAGTAGTACGGGAAGAAGAACTCAAATTGAGTGGTAAAGGATAGTATACAAATTAAAGAAAATTTGTATTAAGTAAAGAGAAAGTTAGAAGTTGTAAGATTTCAATTGAGGACTCATGTGATGACTGAGTTATATGAATCTTTGTATGGATAGAGGTTTGTGTTTGGTGTAACAACCACTCAGTTTCTTATGGTGATAATCATTGAAATTGGTCGCGCTATCAAGATGTATGTGACGAGAAGGTGAATCTTTTCTTATGTATATACTTGATAGGTAGAGAATGATAAGATAAGTGCGGGTTCTTGAAACTCATACTTATGAAACGTTTGTGACTCATAGTTATATGCTATGTTTCTGAGCCCTAAGCATATGGATAGTCCTTGATTTGTTCTTGGATTACATATTGCAAAGATAAGTTCTTAAACACATATGGTTGTGGAAAGTTCCTAAACACATAAAGGGTGGTAAGTGGATGAACTATACTAAGGTATAGGAATGTGTAGACTGAAAACGAGTTATTTTCAGTAGGCTTAGCATTGAAGGTGCTAGAGAAGATTATGTATTGTCACAAGTAAGACAATGAAGGAATACGGAGAATAGGATATTCCAAGTCATCTAGCTTTGCTAGATTTCGAAGTTTCTTGAAATCGTGCTAATGTGCGCGTTTTGAAAATGAATGAATTGGTTCAATTTTTGAAACCAATGGATTTTAAAAGAACTATTCTTGATATGTCTATGCTAGTTGATTCGGCTAGACAGAAATTGATTTGAAATATCAAAATGAATTTTATATCATCAGTGCATTTGATGTAAGGATGGTAAAAGGATGGAATTAAACTTGGTGTGGAATTTGATCAGAGGATCAACAACCTGCTATAGTATGATGCATAATGATGAAGTCATAAACTGACGAAGTCCTCAACGTACTATGAAGAGTGCGGTATCATGACGTCATGAAACGTTTTGATGTATTATAAAAGAATTTAAAGAAGTAGTCGATGTCAATTTAGTTGACGAGATGAATGTTTCAAGTTGATGTCCAATTTATTGGTATGGTCTAAGCTACTTGATTTGGCTAAGACGAATGGTACGCTATGATTAAAAGAAAATCGAGCTTTCTTTGAAAAGTTATGCCAAACCAAATTGTTTTGGTGTGGAATCTGATGAGTAAGTCTGAGGTGAACATACCCTGAAATGGGGTTATACGTTAGGTTGATCACCTACGTATGAAAGAGGTAGTTTACCTTCTTTGTGATTGTAAACTTACCATGTAAGAAAGGTTTACGGCGAAAGGCTGTTTAACCTAGTAAGAGTTCATGGTCAATTTGACCCCTCAGCAAAAGAATGAAATGTTTTAAAGGAATCTTTATATTCCTCATTATTCCTTTCACTTCATGATTCTTGATAAGTTATGAAGGGTAGGGAATGAAAGAAAGATAAGAACTTCTTTGAAGAGAAGTTGAAAAGAAGATTAAGTTAAAATTTCGAGGACGAAATTCTATGAAGAAGGGGTGAATGTGATGACCCGGGTATGGGTATGGTTTAAAGAAATTCCGAGGACGGAATTTTTATAAGGGGGAAAGGATGTGACAACCCGGAAATCCGGATTGTCCAGAAATTAAGATTTAAAGAATTAGTTATTAATAAAATGAATTTTTATTAATACTATTATGTGTTATGTGTTTATTAATCGTTCTATAACCTAGAATGATTATTAATCGGGAGGATTCTGGCTACGAGCTAGACTGAATGAGTAGGAATTTTCAAGACGAAAATAAAATTTTTCCGGAGACAAAATATTTCGGGGAAAAAGACGAAATAGGCACTATTCATCCGTTTCTGCTCGGAGATTTATTTTGAAATTCCGAGAAGTTATAGATTACGTAAAATGTTGAGACGTGATGGAATATTTAATAATATTTCAGTTATGGCCAAAGATGAAATATCCAAAAATATTTGGATTCCGAGAATAGCAGTTTTTAAAACTGTCGGACGAAAACCGTAAGACTGAACTACGAAACTTAAGGGCTAAGCAAACTTGAGGGCTAAGTTAACTTAGTCATTAAGTAATGAATAGTAAGGAGGTGTGAATAGTGATTTTAGGGGCGAAATGACTATTTTGCCCCTAACCTTGAAAATCTATAAATAGGAAGCTTAATTTCATTTGTTTGGATTATTGAAAATCCTACACTTGAGAGAGAAAGAGAGAGAGTTCGGATGGAAGATGAAAGGGAGAAGAAAAAGGAAAAGTTGGCTCGTGAGCAAACTTTGTCCGACGAAAGGAATTTAAAGAAGAACGGTAATCCGAACCCTAATTTCTTCTAATATTTTCTTTAAGTTTTCTATGTCAAAAACATAGCTTAATGAGAATAAGGAGTAAAACATATTGAGAATGATTTCATATAGTTAAAATCGTAAGAAAATGAAGAAATAAGAAATAAGAAATTTAGTTTATAAATTTCTTAAGCAAGTATAAGATTTGTAAGGATTTTGAGCGATCCAAATGAATATTATGAATGAGTAGGTTAAATAAGTAAGGAATGGTGTTCTATAACATCAAATTCCAAGAAAAAGTAAAATCGTAATCCAAATTATCAATTAAAAATGAAGAACGAATGAAGAACACGAAGAACACGCGAAGAACGCGAAGAACGTTGTTGATGGACAAATTTAAAACCATCGTAGTATAATTGTTGTTGATGGACAAGTTTAAAACCATCGCATATAAGTTAGATGCTTATTGCTTGGTTAGGATCGGTAGAAACGTTCATGAAGAACGGATTAAAATGGAGCTATAACGAAGTTATGGCGAAAATTTCGTAAAAGAAGTTCGAGAATTTGAAAGTTAGTAAATGAACCCGAACGTGTAGGGTTTCATAAGAATGTAAAAAAATGTTGAAAACGTGAGTCGTGGACTCAAGAACGAACGAGTTCCGAGTTCGGATGACCGAATTACGGACGAACGAACGAAGAACGTTAAAAACGTTAAATGAACGAAGGGTGAAGATTAAGCCAATTGAATGGCAGGTTAATGGATTCAGAACAAAGTTCTATCCATGAGTAATCAAAGTACGTAAGATAAGTAAGAAAATGGTTTTGGAACGACTCCATTCTGAGTTATAACGAAGAAGTTATGAGATTTCGAAGTACGTATCTCAGAATGACCAAAGACTTAGAAAATTTTTTCAGGAAGAAGGTCTTGGCGCCGCGGCGCCAGGCATGCCTAGAATGGTGGCGCTGCAGCGCCAGGCCGGAGAGCCAGACACTGCTAACTCACGCCGTAGCGCGAGTCTTAGTGTATAGAGTGGCGCCGCAGTGCCAGCCTCGGCAGTTTGACACTGCAGAGTGGCGCCGCAGCGCGAGAGTTGTAAAGGGGATCGGCGCCGCAGCGCCGGTACAGGGAAAAAGCCAGTAATGAGATTTTAAATGCTCAACTACTGGGGATGTGCAAGAAAGAGATACGAACATGTAGTTTTACTAATGTAACACTTAAGTGAGTGTTTTAAACCTTTGAAGAAGGTCGAATGAAAAGGTTGAACGAGATTAAAAGAATGTAATTACGGGTTACGGGACCGATAGCCGGGGACCGTAGTCGTAATGAATCGAACGTGAGGGATTGCTATGATGGTGATTCCTTAGACGTTGATGGACGATAGTAATGTATAACATTTCAATGTTATGACATGGTAATCAGATATGAATGTAAAGCGTATAGACGTTGTGAATGCAACGTTGTTGCAATGAACGATCGGTCTTAGCATACAACAATCAGTATGGCTTCGACATTAAGAAAGAATAATGAACATGGGGTTCATGGGATGGATAACGATCGAAAGTGATTAAAACCTTGAGTAAAGGTTGAATGAGAGATTAAGAGACGAGCAACGTGAACGTTGAATACGTAAACGATCCTCGTGAATCGTATTCGCGTTTGACGAACGTGCTAAGTATACCCTAGTTGTATGACTTAGACGTTGATGAATGTAGTAAGTAAGATACGAATGGTATCAAGAAAGCCGTATCGAACGGTAATGAGATTAATGAAAGCCGAATGTGAATCGGATAAGAATGAATCCTGAGGTATGGCAATTACTTGGCAGAAAGCCATAAGGAATAAGAAATTGACTTAACGAACATTATAATTTAATAATTCGTATAAGTTAAGAGAAATTTAGGTGGTGGTACAGTCGTAACCTTTGATGGTTGACATATGGGAGCTGGGCTAAACAATTCCTTCAGAGAGCGAAGGTATATACGAAACTGGCAACCGATCTAACTCACTGTGATGGCAGTGTAGATGAGACGGGAACTTGTTTGTTGGTTGTTTGTGGGAAACCACTCAGAGTACCATATGGACTACCAGCAGAGAAGCGATGTGTACTGAGTCCTAGAGAAGTTATAAGAAGAAGATCAGAATGTTAATCATCAAAGATGATGAACGTTTTGAGTAAGACATCTCCGTATGTCATGAAGTTGTAGAATGGTAATGAAAGTTGGTCGCGTAAACTTAGATTGCAAGAACGCGAACCTTAAGAAGTAAAGTTAAGTAAACCAATGTGTAAGTCAAGTATATGACTAATTGGTGTGTGTGTGTTATTTCCTTATGTGTTATAGGGAATGGAATGAGCAGTTCAGCGTAAGCTGTAGCTGTGCGTAAGGCAAGTTTCCTAACTTCATTCATATTTTAAATGAATGCTAGTTTCTGAAACTTCTCAGATGTTGAACTTGAGAAGTTCTGTCTATGTGCGAATGTGTGATATTTGTACAAGGTGGTAGAACGTATGAGGCCTTGTGCCACAATGTGAACACTTTGGTGTTTCTATGATATGAACTGTTTTGTGATTGAACTGTTCAATAAAAGAATGTTCTGTTTATACATGAACCGTTATTGTTAAGTCTGTGCTATTGATTCTAGCCAGACAGAATGTGTATGAAAGAGAGTAGAGAATGAAAGTATTTCAAAGTGGATATAACTAATGTTTTAAAATGATAGGAATCGAGATTATTCCTATTATTCAAGCTGCTTCATAACCTTTGTTCGGTTATCGAAGTTCCAAAGTAATGTTAAACTCTTGATGTTGTTTATTCAACTGCTAAGACTTGCTGAGCAATTGAATGCTCACACTTGCTTTAAATGAAAAATATTTTCAGCGAACGATGTTAGAAGAACATAAGGATCCCGTATAGATCAAGCTGTCGGTATCCAGATGAAGTGCCATTCAGAATGTGAATGAGCGAGAAGATCAAGTGAAGACTTGTAATGTAGAAAGATGAGAATTAAACTATAGAATAGTTTAATGAACGATTATGTATCCTTGGTGGCGGATAAAAGTCACTCGTGCAAGATGTAAAGAATAATGTAATTATCATTATTTGTAATGAGAAAAGCTATAAGGTTATTAGAACCTGGGATTTGAGAGTGTATGTTGTTATATTTCAGTATATAATGATGTATGTTGGATGAATGATGTACTAGTGACGCACGGGATTCGGGTGTGAAGATAGACCGGATTTCGGGGCGTTACATCAACTGCCACGAAGGCTGGATGAAAATAAATAAATAAATAAATATATATATATATATATATATATATATATATATATATATATATATATATATATATATATATATATATATATATATATATATATATATATAAGCATTAAACGCAATGGATGTGAAATCCAAGTTCATCGAACAGAGTTCGACCACAGTTCATATATATATATAAGTATATATATATATATATATATATATATATATATATATATATATATATATATATATATTTATATAAGTGAATAAATGCACCAGATATAAAATCCAGGCTCATCGAACAGAGTTCGACACACAGTTCATATATATAAATGTATATATATTGAAAAAGCAAGTAAACACTCCAGACCGAGGTCTAGGCTCAATCGAGGCATAACTCGATAATGTTAGTCAATATATATATATATAGACTGGAATGAAACCACAGATCGAAGTCTGGGCAAAAACGAGTAACACGACTCTCAACGTGTAGAAGGGTGTGTGCAAAGATGAAGAGAAAGACTCTAAAGTATGTGAGAAGGCTTACAGTTAACTGCTAAAAAAGGCTTCTATATCTTTATAGTGGGTAAACACTGGCTTTTGTGGATACAAAAGAGGCTATATATGAGCTCACAGATGTTTAAAAGTGGGAAAATACATTGTATGGGCGAGTGCGGAGCAAATTTTGCAGGGATTCCCCGTCTTTTTTCCTTTTTAAAATTAGCACCCCGAGCTCTCTATTTATAGGCATTTTAGCCATAGGTGTACCAGAGGCAACCCGGGTCGGCCCGGGTTTGTCGGGTCGTCTCGAAATACGTGTACTCAGGCATTGTAATGTCCACTCAGTTTTTCAGAAGTGCAATCCGGGCATCGGTTAGAGGTATACAGGACCTATCTCGGACCGCCATTTTCGAGAGTTGTACGATGGCATGGGATTAGAGTTTGTACAAAGTCATTGAAGATGGGACGATGCCCTCCGGTCTTCAAGCTTCAACTTTCATCCATTACCCCGCACAATAGTCACTCGAGATTGGTTAGCCTTGTGGGACATCATTGCGTAGAGACGTGATGTGGCATCGTGTTTGATGAGATGACGATGTTGCCCCTCACCGGTGTTATCGCCGGATTGGGCTGATAAAGCAGACGTTGCTCAAGCTTCGCTGAGATTGGACTGTTACAATTGTTGAAGGTCCTCATTGTCATCTTTGAGGTGTGTCTGTCTTCCCGATGTTATTTCCAGGTTGATACAGTGTATCTCATTGGTAAGCACTGAGATTGAAGCTGATCGCATTTGAAACAAGCATTTCTGGGGTTATCGCCGAAATTGCATTCCTTGGGGTTATCAAAAATGATAGTGGCTATTCCCATGGTTGGGACTGAGACTGGATACCTCGGGGTTGTATCCGAGATTTAATCGGTATTCTTCGGTGTGTGTTCCAGTATTTGTATCTGTAGGTCTTGGGGTTATCTCCGAGGTTGGATTTGTTACTCCCAGATTGCGATCCGGGGTTAATGCTAAAATTCCGGTAGTATCCGATACGAATTTGTATTGTCTTTCAGGGTTCTCTCTTAAAAGACGAATATGTCCTCCTGCAATGTTAGTAATAGTAGTACAAAAAATTTCTACCTTTTTGTGACGGGGTTACTATTCAGGTATACGACACTATTCATGTATAAAACACTATTCACAAATACGGCACTATTCACTGAAAAATGAAATTTTCTCCTTTTTGTCCAAGATGTCTATTATGGTTACTATCTTTAATTGTATCCATGTGTTGATCTTTATTTTTGAATTATGCTTCATAAATGGTTATTTTGGAGTATTATTGAACTTGGATAAACTGTAATACGAATCCCTAATATTTGTCCTTTTGTCTCACTGGATTCGTTTTCTTTAAGATATTTTTCATCATCCTCAGTCCTAAATAATGATAGTACTGAATATCTTTTGGCCAGTAATGCAAAGATGAATGATTACCTAATGAATATCTTTGGCCTATAGTGCAAAGATGAATGATTACCTAATGAATATCATTGGCCTGTAGTGCAAAGATTAATGATTACCTAATGAATATCTTTGGCCCGTAGTGCAAAGATGAACAAGTGTTGAGATGAACATGACCAACTGATGATACAAATTAATATCTTTGGCCTATAGTGCAAAGATGAATATTTGACTCAAGATGTATATTGATTGATGTTACAGGGATAAAATATTGATGATGGACTTTTAAATCTTAGAAGATAGTAGAATTTTTTCTCTACTTGACTCTTCTAATGGATTGTTGTTTCCACTGCAGTTGTTGATCTAAAACTTGTTGTCTATTATATTTTATCAGATTTTCCATGTTTAAGACTAATGATAATTTGTTGTATATTATCTTAGTCATAATATTCTTTACTGGGCTAGTTGAGCTCACCCTTTTCCTTTTTGTTCCATTGTTCTTCTCAGTATGAGAGAATTTAGCAGGAACTAGCCGGGGTATGGAGTGTTGATTCAAGATAGTTGTTTTAGTAGTCATCACTATTTTGTAAAATAGTGTATCAATAATTGTTATGAGGACTCCTTTTGAGTTTGTATACTGTCTATTAGACAATGTTTGTATTCAAACTCACAGTATATGTGTTGTCTTATTTTGCACGACAATTATATTACTGAAGTTGTATTTGTTTCTGTACCATGTATTTGGCGACTCATAATGGGTGATGTATACCTATTTTGGGGCGCCACATATGTAATCTTTGGTTTTCAGTTTAATAAACTATTCCTCAGTTTATCTATATTAATTTGAGCTTGAATTTATGAATTGCCTGATCAACAATTCTTTGTGGACTTGTATGGATTCGAGAGAGGAAATACGAGTCTAGACTTAGTTAATATAACATGTGTTTTTAAATTCTATGAATGAATGGAATCTTGATGATTGTTAACGTAGAGATATGCTTGACATCGCATGTAATCGAATAGAGAACTTAAACTTAAACCTTCTTTGATTAGTGAGTTAGTTAATTAAGGTGTTTAACTTAATTCTATCTAAATTGTGGATTTAAGTTAATATAGGGTTAGTGCATCGAGAGGTGGCTAATTCTAATTTTGTGTTCTTGATTAATAAACTAGGATAATAAATTGAACTGGAATTAAGGATAATAATCAGAGTGAAGATTATGGTGAAGTTGTAAGCCTAATTCTCTAATATTTATTTAGAAATTCAGTTTTTGAGAGTTGTGATTGTTTTGTGATCTTAATATTTTTAATAATTTTAGTATTTAATAACTTGAATCATTATTTTGGCTAGTTTAATAAAATTAGGATTAATAGGAAACTGGTAATTGTGAGATTAAAATTCATACTAATTTCTCCGTGGCAACGATACTTGACTTACTATTATATTACTTGTTGACCACGCATACTTGCGTGTTATGCGTAGTTAGAAATTACCCAATAGAATACCCTTTCAATTCCTGTCTAATTCATATGATCGCCTTCAAGGATGGCAGGATTGGACCAACGAGATCCTTGGAAACACATTTTACGTGGATATACTCAAGAGTGTTGACATATTTTTTTGTGTTCAACTATGAAGAGACCTACATATCCAACATGACCATAACGCCCTAACTGTATTGATCTCACGATGGTGCTCTTCTTCTTGCACATTCTTCACTGCCTGGGGGGAATGTACCTCTACACTGGAGGATGTTTATGCCATCTACCAGTAAGCATTTCCCCTCTGTGTGTGAGTCACGCCTTTGGTGAGATGATCACGTAAAATATTTTAAGTGTTAAAGTCTTGATTCCAGTTTCTGAACACTTCACGCGAGAAGGCAAGGCGAGGAAGAAAATGGACAGCAGGCAAATTCTGTGAAACTGGAAATGCTCAAGACGTTGAAGGAAGCACATGCAACATAATTTGACAATAAATAGGAATTATTTGTACTGTCAATTGTATCTTCTACGAATATGAATATCCAACAACAGTTATTCTACAATTGTATATTCTCCGAATCAGTAATTCAATTTGAATTATTAAACATGCACTAACTGCGAATAATCAACAATAAATTCTTGTACGTGGTATAATCAGCAATAATTAACCACTATAATAATTGAATAATATTAACTCAAAGTTGAGTTAGGAAACTTGCCTTCTGCGTTGATTACAGCTACACAATAAACTTATCTGCGTTTGAAAGACCTATAACCAATAATATCAGTCTCACAATTAGCACAATATTTCATAACACACAACACTGTAATTTAGTGTAAATCTTCTCCTAGACACATTACCACATAGTCACATCAGTGTTTATAACCTATATAAACGCTTAACAAGTCTCGGCGTTCTGATCACCCTATCCGACAATTAACACATTGATTGTCAATTAAAGTTGGTCTCTAAGCTTCAATATTATTTTAGATAAGTTAAATATCGTTTATAATATTTTTTCGGAAGCTTTTAATAATTTATAAATAATTATTACAATTTATAATAATTTTTCAAACATCGGAATCATTTTTAAATGATTTAATTATCAAATAATCTTATCATCATTAATATTTAATAATATAAAAATATTAATTTTATACTTGTCAAAATATTAAAGTTATTGTTAATAAATTAAAATATTTTTAAATCATTAATATTCTACTTAAATAATTTTTAAATCATCACCATTAATATTTAAATATTAATGAAATTATTATCAAAATATTAAAAGTCACTTATTATAACTTCAAATATTTTTAAAACATTTTATCATTTTTAAATGATTTTTAAATCAATAAAACCATTTTTAATTCATTTATTTAATTTAATAAATAAATAATCTAATATCATTAATATTAATTTATTAATGAGAATTCTCCAAACATATTGATAATTTTATTTTATAATTTAAAATATTTTCTGACACTTTATTCTTATTTAAAATAATTTTTAAATCAATAAAATCATTTTTAACTTATTTATTTAATTTAATAATTAAATAAATCTAATATCATTAATATTAATTTATTAATGAAAATTCTCCAAAAATATTAAAAGTTACATTTTATAAATCAAAATATTTTTAAATACATTATTCTAATTTAAAATGATTTTTATATAATTAAAATCATGTTTCTCTAATTTATTTTATACACTAATTAAATAAATTAAATAGCATTAATATTCAAATAATTATAATTCTTAATGAAAAATATTCCAAATAGTCAAAAAGTATTTTTCATAATTTAAAATGATTTTTAAAACCATTTTTTGTTATTTTTAGAATTTATTTTCTATTTTTAATTAATTTCCAAAAATTCAGAAAATAAAAACTAATTAGTCCATCGATGTAGGCCTTTAGCTACAGTAACTGTCGTTGGTGTTATTGAGCCTCAAGAACACTGATAGTTAGTGCTCAAGGGGTCAAGTTTGACCGCCTTTGATTCTCAGTGTAATAATGCTCTAGGCTAGCTTGAAATGTGGTCGTGTAGTTCTTATGACACACTACAACATCCAACCTACATCGCGATCATACAACCAAACAACACGAAGATCTGATCTCCCAAACCTTCTGTCAGACCGAATCTGGGTTTTCTGGCTAACCCAGAAACCCAGCAGCTTCGAGGGTCTATTTTGGGGCTTGATTAATATCATGTTCTGATAATATCTTAAGTGGTTTCTTGGTTCATAGATCTATTACATATGTCAAGGAACGTATATACATCAGCAGAAAATTTTAACAATAATAGAATCAAAAGTTATGAGTCGGTTAATCTCTGACAAAAACTCGGTTCATACGTTTTCTGGAAATTCCAGAAAACAGACATTCATGTCGAGTAGGCTACTTTGATCGCTTGCTACATTCGATCTGTTGATCAAATACATGATATAAAGCTATGAATCTATTGTTAAGATAACATGCTACACATTTATTCCAACAACAACAAAACCTGTAAACACTGACAGATCTAGTCATTTGAAAAACTTGTCATGCTCAGGTAAACCGTTTCTGGGTTGCCCAGATTTCGACTGGTCAACGTCGGTCAACGGGTTTTGACCGTTAATAAAATGAAATCTAGTCATTCAATCACTGTGATTCCACTTCCACATTGAAGACAACATAACAAGCTACTAATAAAAACTTTAAAATAACAAATAGCATAAACGAGCAAGGATCTGTGGCCAGTGACATTTCTTGTCAGACCACTAAGAATGCTCAAGAACAGATTTTGAGAAACATAGTTTTTACACACTTTAATGCTATGGATTCATGATAGATCATCATAGATCTTCATAAAACATCCATTAGCAAGATTCTAAACACTTAAACACAAAAATTATCTAAGCATACAAGATCAAAATGAAACTTAGGGTTTATACCTTTTCTTGTTCAAATCTTGATCTTGGCTCTCCAATATGATATTAAGTGATCTAGGGACTGATATTGGGACTGAATTACTTAAGATTTTCGTAGGTTTAGGAGAGAGAGAGAGTTGGTGAGAGCAAGAGAGAAAATAAACTTATTTTGAATACATTCTCTCTCTTAATCTATATATATTGTTTGACATGTTGCTAGGATTTGATATTTTTGGCTGATTGTTGGTGATTATTAAGTCACAATGTCCACAAAGTGGTTCAACAACTAAAGGTGCTAGCAATTATACAAGGTATCAATTAAAGAAAATAAAAAAGGGTATTTTAGTCATTAGCAAATTGATTTTAATGGCATACTAGACAAATGCACAAACCCTTCAGATTTAACCCTTAGGGTTTATCTCTAAGGTTTTATATTATTAGTTGCTAAAAATTTCTAATTACGGTTTTAATTAGAAAAATAAAATTTCTAAATTATAATTAGGGTTTGTAAAATAGAAATTAAGATAACTAAAATATAATTAGGGTTTTCTAATCATATTAAAGTTTAATAAACACATTATGCTTGCCAATTAGGATTAGGATTTCCTAATTAGGGTTTAGGATTCCCAAATTTAAAATTAGGATTTCCCGACTTTTGATTCGGGTTTCTAATTGCGCGTTAGGGTTTTTAATCCTGAGATTAGGGTTTCTAATCTCTTATTAGGATTTATAAATTTTAAACTTTATCCGATCAATCATTGAACAAAATCTCTATACAGTACAAACACGTACTTATCAAAATAATTATTTTAATTATATTTTCTATCGAATCCCTTTTCAGAAACTAGGGTTAGGGTTTCTAAAGTTGTTAAGCACAACTCTACTCTAATTTTATTCGTCAATACAAAAATTGACCTTCTCTACACATGTATCACAGATATTTGCCACAAAAATGATAATCAATATTAATATTTAAAAAAAATTATTCGTAAAATTTTGATTATTCGAAATCTCGGGTTATGACATTCACCCCTCCTTAAAAGGATTTCGTCCTCTGAATCACCGCTTTCTTATTCTCTGCAATCTTTTAAAGTTGTATCATCAATTCATTTTTATCCACACAATATTAATTTGTGTTTCAAATTCTAACATGTGACTTGAATCTATAAAAGAAAATAGTTCACAAAATATCTGACTCATATTACTCGCGTAATTTAAATTCTTAAGAGAAATTGTTGCATGCTACCACCTCCTGGGCAGCCACCGTATCCTACATCGTCATGTTGAATGTACAAGCCGTTGGCCTTCCTGGCTGTGTAGGTCCTCGAATTGCCAAAATTCCACCACCGGATCCCTTGTTGACACTTTCCTTCTCAACATTCCTCTTTGGACAGTTCCGTACAATATGTTCAGTCGATCCGCACGCAAAACACCTTTGAATTTTCTTCAGATTGGGACAATTGGGTGACATGTGTCCCTCTTTCCCACAGTTATAGCATACTCCCTTCTTCTTCAGGCAAACTCCAGCATGGTTCTTCCCACACATTGCACATGGTTCCCTTCCTTTCCTATTATCTTCCGTCTTGCTACCTGATTGGGTATTCTCGTTCCACTTCTTATTCGGAATACTACCACCACTGCATCCTCCATCATTTGTCTTCTTCTTCTTATCCTGATGAAATCGAGACGCAGCTTCGCTCCCTCCTTCTGCAATTAACGCCTTCTCCATCAAAGCCGCGAACGTATTGATTTGCAATACCGCTACCTTGTTGAATATCCCCGGCTTTAGTCCATTTTTGAATCTTCTCGCCTTTCGTAATTCTGTATCCACCTGATGAGGTGCAAATATTGCTAATTCGTTGAATTTGGCAGCGTATTCTGATACCGACATGTTCTCCTACTTCAATTCTAGAAATTAAACTTCCATCATAGATTGCATGCTCGGGGAAAAGTGGTTCTCAAAGAACAACTCTTTGAATCTGGTCCAAGTAACCACAGCTGTACATGCCCTTGCTTGATTAGTCTCCCACAAGTAATTGGCTTCTCCTTTCATCAAATAAGTTGTAAAAGTTATCTTTTGCTCTTCTGCCACACGCGCAATAATGAATGCTTTCTCCATCTCCTTCACCCAAGTTTGGGCCTCAATCAGATCCGTGGTTCCTTTAAATTCAGGCGGTTCAACCGCTTTAAAGTCTTTAAAGTTAGCCAATCTGTCGGCTGGCTAATTCCTCACTCTTTCTCTTGCAACGGGAGCTCTATTCTCCATTGCTTGAGCTAATATATCCGCAAATTTTTGCATTGGGTCAGCTTGACCTCCTTCATTATTCATCGATTGCTCTTGTCTTTGATTTTGATTCTGTCGTCTAGGCGGCATGATCTGATTTAAATAAAAATCTTAAATTAATTCTCTTTCTTTACACAGATTCTTAACACAATAAGAATTCAACACATAATTCTCATATAATTGCATATTTATTCAAATAGAACATAGTACATATAGTTCTTAACACATTTACTATCCCCTTTTCTTTTTTTTAATCATATCAGGATTAACAACAGAACTTTACACAAAAAGTTACAATTCTCCATTTACACATAGTTAATCTCAGTTCGTCAAACTTACCACACTTATGAGTTTGGGAACTTGCCACAATTATATGAGTGTATGAACTTAAACTAGTCAGACCTTTGGCGTCCATTCGTTGAGGGGTTCAAAATATTTCATATAATTATGAGTCATTAACTTACCATAAATATGAGTTTTAAAAATATACAAATTAATCTTAATCTTTTATTCATATAGAAAATAAATATTTTATTCATACAAACATATTTATATTTACATATGTTCACACATCATTCTCGATATTATAACACTTAATATCATAATCTTCTACCAAAAAATATTATCACATATATCTAAGTTGTCTACCGACCACTCCCTTCACCCGTCTTCTTCTTGTTGGGACACTTGTTGAATCCATTAATCGTTCTTCCACATGAGAAACACTTCCTCATATTTGGCTTAGGACAATGTAGAGAAATATGTCCTTCTTGCTTGCAGTTGAAGCACACGTTCTTCCACATCATGCACTCTCCCGTGTGAGTCTTTCCACACTTGCTACATGCTTGCTTCTTCTTCGGGTTTGACTTTTCAGAATTAGGACTGTCGTTGTCCCTCTTCCTCTTTTTGTTGTCTTTCTACTGCTTGATTGTTCCTTCAGACGATCCACCACCTTCAGTCTTCATCCTTTCCACAAGCGCCTTGAGCTCGTTTCGTTCTTCAATCATTTTCTGTAACGCTCGTTTTGTCTTCCATAACTCCTCCAAGAGAAACACTTTGCTCCGAAGTTCTTGAACTTCTACCGATTCGTGATCTTGTTCTCCAACTTTGATCTTATTCTTTTTCTCCACCTTAGCTTGCTCTGACTCTGCCTCCTCATCATCACTTAGATACATCTCGGGATAATCATCATGATCGCTCCCTAGATTAACCATGGGTTCATCTTCTCCCACCTTCTCAATTGATTCTCTTTGCGCTGGCCCCTCGGCTTCTGGCATTGGTGAAATGATTGCTAGCATTTTCGCACTCATTTGATCTTCTTCAGACATCCTACAATCAGTTTAAACAACTTGATAAGTACTCCACCAGTACAAACTTATCACATTATGTGTACACTTATCTTACTATTGATTCACTTTGGTAATCCCTCACTTAGAACTCTAAATGAGTTTTCTCTATCTCGCATATGGCTATAATCCTAGGGTTTTCCCCCACCCCACTTAAGGTTTATAACCTACAGCTCTTCTACCAACTTGTGACACATTGGTCACTACAGCTTTGATACCAACCTATGACACCCCAAAATCTGGGCTACCTGACCCCTGAGTTTGGTGCTCACGATCCACAATATAATAACATCTAACTACCCATTCATAAAGAAATAGTAATACATAAGTCTTTAACAGAGATTGTTAATACATTAGTCCCAGGTTCCCTAACCTTAACATTACAGACATACCCTTTAGACATACAAAAAGGGTTTACAAATACAACATATTCATAAAGTTTATAAAAACTAATCCAGTATTTTGCCTTTGCCTTTGTTCTTCTTTGACCCGTTGGCCTCTTCATTCCTAGCTGAAATATTTTATTTAGAAAGGGTGAGCAACAAATTTGCCCCACAAGTTAAGACATACAATAAATATATACGAATCAATAAAAACAGACTATCTATTTTGATAGAATGAAACCAAAGTCCGGGGAACTTTGAAATAGCTGAACAAATCGTTAATCAGTAACAAGTCCTCTCGTATTCTAGGCAACACAATAATCTGATAATGAAAGAGTACAACGCTTTCAAAGTTTCTACGATATTCTATTGAATAAACAAGAATCAATTCTACGCAATAACAAAGTGGAATGTTTTCCAGATTTATGCTGAGCGATCCATTGGATCTAGAACTTCTCTTCTCGGGTATCTATCAAAGATTTACTTTGATACATACGCAGATGTATCAGATAACCATAAAGGTTA
Source organism: Panax japonicus (assembly GCA_020205505.1). Lineage (NCBI taxonomy): Eukaryota > Viridiplantae > Streptophyta > Magnoliopsida > Apiales > Araliaceae > Panax > Panax japonicus. The sequence continues at coordinate 22,554,081 of CM035113.1, read as the reverse complement.
AATCATACCCCTCTGCAAGTACTTAGAGCCGGCCAACTCCTTGTACCCTATATTATGCATAATACTTAGGTCACGCGCAATGGTCAAATATACGACTTCAAAAAATGTTCCCTTTATATAAAAGGTTGTTCTTCTCAGTCCTAGAATCAAGATTTGATTTAACAACGAATTCAATGATTTTAATTTCTATTTACTTATCGATCTAGCCAAAATAATTGGCATCGATCTATCAATAACAATTGAATTCTCTTCTCGAATTTATCAAGTTCTAACAAATGTTCGTCTAGCCAGAATAATTAGCTAAGACATTTCTCAACATAATTTGCTAATAAATAGGAATTATTTGTACTGTCAATTCTATCTTCTACGAATATGAATATCCAACAACAGTTATTCTACAATTGTATATTCTCCGAATCAATAATTCAATTTGAATTATTAAACATGCATTAACTGCGAATAATCAACAATAAATTCTTGGACGTGGTATAATCAGCAATAATTAACCACTATAATAATTGAACAATATTAACTCAAGGTTGAGTAAGGAAACTTGCCTTCCGTATTGATTACAGCTACACAATAAACTTATCTGCGTTTGAAAGACCTATAACCAATATTATCGGTCTCACAATTAGCACAATATTTTATAACACACAACACTGTAATTCACAGTAAATCTTCTCCTAGACACATTGCCACATAGTCACATCAGTGTTTATAACCTATATAAACACTTAACACATCTGGTTGGACTTTAGTCTCATCTCGGTGTTCTGGTCACCCTATCCGACAATTAACACATTGATTGTCAATTAAACTTGGTCTCTAAGCTTCAATATTATTTTAGATAAGTTAAATATCGTTTATACTATTTTTTCGAAAGCTTTTAATAATTTATAAACAATTATTACAATTTATAATAATTTTTCAACATCGGAATCATTTTTAAATGATTTAATTATCAAATAATCTTATCATCATTAATATTTAATAATATAAAATTATTAATGTTATACTTGTCAAAATATTAAAGTTATTGTTAGTAACTTAAAATATTTTTAAATCATGGCTTAAATATGAATTAGTACCCTAAACTATAGGCTATATTCCACTTCGGTGATTCACGTTTCAATTTTGTCAATTAGATGATTAGACTATAAATTTTTTTCAATTGTAACAAATTGAACATGTCATGTCAGAAATTGCTGATGTGGCAAATTGTGTGGAGCCTTAAGAAGCTGGTGTGGCAAAAAATAATTTTTTAATCATAAAATAAACAAATCTTATTTAATATGTGACAAAATGGTCAAAACACATTAACATAACAAATTAACATAAAACATATCTGTAGTCAACAATTTCTGACGTGGCATGTTCAATTTGTTGCAATTGGAAAAAATTGATAGTTTAATCATCTAATTGACAAAATTGAAAGGTAGATCATCGAAGTAGAATATGACATATAGTTTAGAGTACTAATTCATATTTAAGCCTTAAATCATTAATATTCTACTTAAATAATTTTTAAAATAATTAAAATCATTTTAAAATCATCACCATTAATAATTAAATATTAATGAAATTATTATCAAAATAATAAAAGTCACTTATTATAACTTAAAATATTTTTAAAATATTTTTATGATTTTTAAATGATTTTTATATCAATAAAACCATTTTTAATTCATTTATTTAATTTAATAAATAAATAGTCTAATATCATTAATGTTAATTTATTTATAAGAATTCTCCAAAAGTATTAAAAATTATATTTTATAATTCAAAATATTTTCCAACACTTTATTCTTATTCAAAATGATTTTTAAATCAATAAAATTATTTTTGTCTTATTTATTTAATTTAATAATTAAATAAATCTAATATCATTAATATTAATTTATTAATGAAAATTCTCCAAAAATATTAAAAGTTTCATTTTATAACTCAAAATATTTTTAAATACATTATTATAATTTAAAATGATTTTTATATAATTAAAATCATTTTTCTCTAATTTATTTAATACACTAATTAAATAAATTAAATAGAATTAACATTCAAATAATTATAATTATTAATGAAAAATATTCCAAATAGTTAGAAAGTATTTTTCATAATTTAAAATGATTTTTAAAACCATTTTTGTTATTTTTAGAATTTATTTTCTATTTTTAATTAATTTCCGAAAATTCAGAAAATAAAAACTAATTAATCCGTCGATGTAGACCTTTAGCGACAGTAACCGTCGCTGTTGGTGTTATTGAGCCTCAAGAACACTGACAGACAGTGCTCAAGGGGTCAAGTTTGACCGCCTTTGATTCTCAGTGTAATAATGTTCTGGGCTAGCTTGAAATGTGGTAGTCTAGTTCTTATGACACACTACAACATCCAACCTACATCGTGATCATACAACCAAACAACACGAAGATCTGATCTCCCAAACCTTCTGTCAGACCGAATCTGGGTTTTCTGGGTAACCCAGAAACTCAGCAGCTTCGAGGGTCTATTTTGGGGCTCGATTAATATCGTGTTCTGATAATATCTTAAGTGGTTTATTGGTTCATAGATCTATTACATATATCAAGGAACATATATACCTTAGCAGAAAATTTTAACAATAACAGAATTAAAAGTTATGAGTCAGTCAATCTCTGACAAAAACTCGGTTCAAACGTTTTCTGGAAATTCCAGAAAACAGACATTCTTGTCGAGTAGGCTACTTTGACCGCTTGCTACATTCGATCTGTTGATCAAATACATGATCTAAAGCTATGAATCTATAGTCAAGATAACATGCTACACATTTATTCCAACAACAGCAACAAAACCTGTAAACACTGACAGATCTAGTCAATTGAAAAGCTTATCAGACTATGGTAAACTGTTTCTGGGTTGCCCAGATTTCGACCGGTCAACGTCGGTCAACGAGTTTTAACCATTAATAAAATGAAATCTAGCCATTCAATCACAGTGATTCCACTTCCAGATTGAAGACAACATAACAAGCTATTAATAAAAACTTTAAAACAACAAATATCATAAACGAGCAAGGATCTATGGCCACTAACATATCTTGTCAAACCACTAAGAATGCTCAAGAACAGATTTTGAAAGACATAGTTTCTAGCCACTTTGATGCTATGAATTTATGATAGATCATCATAGATCTTCATAAAATATCCATTAGCAAGATTCTAAACACTTAAACACAAAAATTATCTAAACATACAAGATCAAAATGAAACTTAGGGTTTATAACTTTTCTTGTTCAAATCTTGATTTTGCTCTCCAATATGTTATTATGTGATCTAGGGACTGATATTGGGACTGAATTACTTAAGATTTTCGTAGGTTTAGGAGGGAGAGAGAGAGTTGGTGAGAGCAAGAGAGAAAAAGAGCTTATTTTTCATACTTTATATCTCTTAATCTATATATATATTGCTTGACATGTTGTTAGGATTTGATATTTTCGACTGATTGTTGGTGATTATTAAGTCACAATGTCAACAAAGTGGTTCAACAACTAAAGGTTCTAACAATTATACAAGTTATCAATTAAAGAAAATGAAAAAGGGTATTTTAGTCATTAGCAAATTCATTTTAATGGCATACTAGACAAATGCACAAACACTTAGGGTTTAACCCTAAGGTTCTAACCCTTAGGTTTTATATTATTAGTTGCTAAAAATTTCTAATTAGGTTTTTAATTAGAAAAATAAAATTTCTAAATTATAATTAGGGTTTGTAAAATAGAAATTAAGATAACTAAAATATAATTAGGGTTTTCTAATCATATTAAAGTTTAATAAACACATTAGGCTTGCCAATTAGGATTAGAGTTTCCTAATTAGGGTTTAGGATTCCCGAATTTAAAATTACGGTTTCCCGACTTTCGATTAGGGTTTCTAACTGCGCGTTAGGGTTTTTAATCCTGAGATTAGGGTTTCTAATCTCTTATTAGGGTTTATAAATTTTAAACCTTATCAGATCAATCATTGATCAAAATCTCTATATAGTACAAACACGTACTTATCAAAATAATTATTTTAATTATATTTTCTATCGATTCTCTTTTTAAAAATTAGGGTTAGGGTTTCTAAAGATGTTAAGCATAACTCTACTCTAATTTTATTAGTCAATACACAAACTGACCTTCTTGATACACGTATCATAGATACTTGTCACAAAAATGATAATCAATATTAATATTTAAAAAAATTATTCATAAAATTTTCATTATTCGAAATCTCGGGTTATCACATTAAGGATCCCATAAAGATCAAGCTAACCGTTATCCAGATGAAGTGTCTTTCAGTATGTGAATGAACGTGAAGTGCAAGCAAAGACTTGTAATGTAGAATAGTTTAATTGAACTATAGATTAGTTTAACGAACTGTTATTGTGACGAATGTATTGTTTGAGTTGTGATTCTGGAGACAGAATCCTTGTAACGAGGGAAGGATGTAACAATCCAGAATTTTTTATTGTAATTTCAAATATTTATTGAATTATATAAATATTTTAATTGATGTGTTTATTGTAGAATAAATATTTATTTGATTTGATTTGATTTGATTTGATTATTTATTTGTTAAATAAATAATTAATGAGTTAAGGAAATTAATTATTATGAGATAATATTCTAATTTAATTTAATAATTAAGTTAAAGAGTTGATAGGGATTAAATGGATTATTATAATTTTTTAATTTAATTTCGTAATAAAAGTGTGACAATAAACTATGCTATAAATGAGTTATTAAAATAAATTAAAAGAGTTTAATTCAGTTTTGTCAAACAAACAAGGCTTATTGTATGTTAAGTCTTTAATTTAAATAGGTTTTACCAAACAATGCATAAGGATTTTAAGTTAGTAAGTTTTAAAATGGTTTAGCTAAACAAGCCTTAGAGCTTTTGATTTTCAAAAAAAAAATATGTAACTGATATCAGTTACATATATATTTATATTATATAATTAATATCTATTATATTATACGTTATATGTTTCTAAGTACGTAAGTTAGAGAAGGGAGAAAGAACATAGAAGAAGAAAAAAAAGAGAAAAAAAAAAGAAAGAAAAGAGAGAATGTGCGATCCAAATTTTATGAATAAAGATTTAAATTTCTCAAAATATTTTTTTTAAAATTATGGTGTAGATTTGAGATAATGTTATAGTTGTGGGTAATATTTATAAATTTAAAAAGTATACACGTTGTTGTATAATATTCGATTGGTCGGAGAATATTCGTTTTAACATGGAATATATGTACAATGACGCAATCATTGGTGGACCCCACAACAGAATTATTGTCGATTGAGAAAACGACAAAAATACTTTATAAAAATAATGGCGGAAGTTTTACCGTTAACTATTAAAACACACGGTGTTAAAAGTACAGTAATACGCTTGGTTGCATAGTAGCACACTGTATTGATTATTGAAGCTTACGTGAGAAGTCACTCATTTTTGTTCAATTATTGTTACAGTAGTTGCTGCTTAGTAGCTTACGTTATTTGATTCAATTATTGTAAATATTTTATATATTATTAAATCAATATTGAGATAACAAAGTTATTAATATTATTATTTGCAATATTAACGATGTCTAGAAGTTCTGCCAAGGAGAGGTTTGATCACCTAATTGCACGCCAATGGGGAGAAATCCTTATTGGAAAGCCCCCTCTTTCCTGGGAACGACCTGGTCGATTAATATTGTGAATTATAATAAAGGTGATAAGTTTTGTTTTATTATTATTATAAATGTAATAAAAGAGAAAACTTTTTATATAAAATAGAATACTTTTATAAAGTTATTTGTTTTATTAGACTATAAATAGAATATATAATATTCTATTATGCATAGTGTTTGTATAGTGTCTGCATAGTGTTTGCATAGTAAAATCTTTTTATATAAAACAGAATACTTTTATAAAGTTATTCATTTTATTAGATTATAAATAGAATATATTATATTTTATTTAAAAGATTTTGTTTTATTAGAATATTTTATTAATATTATATAGTAAATTAATATGGACCGTCCGTTTAAAAGTAAATCAATCTGGACCGTTCATGAATTAGTTACTATTCAGTCCATTCTCCTATAAATAGGAGTTCATTCCTTCATTATTTCTTACTAATTCACTGAAACTCTAGAGAGAGAAACTATAGAGAGAAAGAAGAAAAGTATTCTGCTACTTCACTACTCCTATATCCAGTTTCTTCTAATGGAAGGGGTATTATTTCTTTCGTCTTCATGAAGAGAACTTCTGTTATTCCATTCTTTATCATTATGTTAGAATAACATGTCTATGAGAAGAACCACATACATGGTGAAATGCTTCTGTTATTCCATTCTTTATTATTCTGTTAGAATATCCTGTCTGTGCGTTTACGCATGACCTAGTTCTGTTCTTTATTATTTTGTTGGAACATCCTATCTGTGCGGTTTACGCATGACCTGGTTCCGTTCTTCATTATTTTGTTGGAACATCCTGTCTATGCGGATTACGCATGACCTGGTTCCATTCTTTATTATTCTGTTGGAATAACATGTCTGTGCGGTCTATCGCATACATGGTGATTTCTTCTGTTATTCCATTCTTTATTATTCTGTTGGAATAACCTGTCTATATGGATTATCACATGCATGGTGAATGATCCTTTGTATTCATTCCTTATTAAAGTGTGAAAATGATCTGTCTAAGTGGATTACCGCATGGCAGATAAAAATTCATTTGCGGTTTCAAATATTTTATTATTATCAGTTGTTTAAAATTTTGGCTTCTATACTCCATGAAATTAGTGGAATATCCTTGATATTTACGCTTCATCCAGTATCTTTTCATGGAAATATTCTTCTGAGCATTCTTGAATTTTACTCCACAAAGCAGTATCATGTTGACAATTTGGACGTTATTGAGTTCAGGATAAATTAACTTATAAATCTTTAAAAATTTATTCTTGAACTTATTTTATTGAATTATCATCATCCTCATTTTTATAATATGTTGAAAGTCATCTATGGCCTGTAGTGAATAGATGGACTTGGTATGATTATGACCAGGGATTATTCTGTATAATCATGATCGTAATGTTACAAATGATGTGGTAAAAGTCCTCATTGGCTGTAGTGCATTGATGGACAGTTGTTGGCATGATCATGACCACTGATGAATACGCAAATATCCTTGGCCCGTAATGCATGGATAATTTATGGTCGTGATACTAATGAATATCCTTGGCCGTAGTGTATTGATGGACAGTTGTTGGCATGATCATGACCATTGTCGAATACACGAATATCATTGGCCCATAGTACATGGATAATTTGTGGTCGTGATACTAATGAATATATTAGGCCGTAGTGCAGGGATGATGTGGATTATTTATTAAGCTGAGTCTTAGCGATAAAATTAATGAAAAACCTTTTAAATCATAGAAGATAGTAGATTTTATTCTCTACTTGACTCTTCTAATTGATTGCTTGTTCCGCTGCAGTTAAACTTGATGTTTGTTATATTGTATCAGTTTAACACTGTTGAAGGCTAACGGTAATTTATTCTGCATTATCTTAGTCATAATATTTCTTACTGTGCTAGTTGAGCTCACCCTTTTACTTTCATTATTCTCTTCAGGAGATGAGAACGTAGCAGGGACTACTCGGGGAACGGAGTGACGGTCCAGATGATAGCATTAGTAGTCCTCATAATTCTATGAAATAGTGTGATAATAAATGTATAGAGGACTTATTTTGAGTTTGAATGCTTTCTAGAAGACAATATTTGTATTAAAACTCTCAACTCATGTTGTATATTTATGATTGTATTTGTATTCTATACCATGTATTTGGCGAATCAGAATATGTGATGTATACCTATTTTGGGGGCGTCACAGAATGGAGAAGGGGAAATTCTCTGTGAATTGAGAATTTAGAAGAAGAAATTGTTGTAATCATCTTCTAGCAAACGTATAACCTTACCTTTCTACTTTTCAAAGTTTTAGTTTTATCTTATTCAAAAATTCTCTGTAAAATTGGTGTGAAGGATTAATTGTTTTCATGTGGTTTATAGATGATTTAGAGTAAATTGATTCATGTAATATATTTTTTTAATGGAGGAAATCATATTACACTACACCAAAAATAGCCTCTAGTGAAGGTCAAATCTTTCACTAGAGGCCCTATATTACTCACAAGTGATTTATTGCGAAGAAATATTTCCTTCACACGAGTGCTCGCATTAGACATCCTCACAATTGAGTATCCTTCGCTAAGTAGTAACTAAATGTTTTTTGTGAAAGATATATTGTGAATAACTTTTTTATTCACAAATTGTATTTAGTAATGGAATATTGTTATTTAGTGAAAGATTGGTTTCCTTCACAAATAATATTTTAAGAAGGACTATTTGAAATTAGTGAATAACTGTATTCCCTCACAAATAATATATTGTGAAGAACAAATTTATTTAGCAGGGGGAAATTTTCCTTCACTAATTATAAATTGAGAATGTATATTCAAATTAGTGACGGAAATAATCCTTCACAAATTATAAATTTATAAATAAAAAATTAATTGCTAACTAATAAAAATTCATTTGAAATTATAATTAATTTTCAAATCAGTAATTTTATATTTATTATTATTATTAATCTCTATAAGAAATATTAAATTTATTTTTTAAGTAAATATAAATATTGTCATACTTGTTTCAAACTAATTGATTAGCCAATGCATAAAGAGCTAATAAAATCAATATTTAACATATGAATAGATAATACTCGAGTCACAATTATTGTATCTTGGTCTCTCAAGGACCATAGTACCTACAAAATTTATCATCTAACATAAGAAAACCGAAAGAATAACAATCAACTAGAAGGAATAAAGTGTGTCATGTTAGATCCATGAAATCATTCCCTACCTCTGCAATAGCCCAAATAAAAAGTCCACGAAATCCTTCCTTACCTATGCAAGTTTGGCAGTCATGCCACATTAAGGGACTTGTTTAGCTTGTAAAGACGAGTCCTTCTCCATCTCCATAGATCTTTCTTGCTTAACTGTGTCGTTCCGTCAGTGGCAGTATACCGGATGACCAACCTGCGGAGGGATGACTGCATTTCTCACCAGCGTTCTAGACTTCTAGGATCATATGCTTGTTTAATGAGATTTCCATTCTCATAAGGTGGGAGTGGCCCCATAACTCTTCCTGGTTTAGCTAAATAGCAAACAACTGTTTACATTTAGCTAAAATTACAACTTCAACAACACAAACCATAATTACTTTTAAAACAAGTTTAGAATACCCAGTGTAATCTTTTGTGGTGTATGTGAGGTTTTGAACTAACAGCCAGGAATACCATCTCCATCTTTGGAGTGCTTATTTGAATGCATCTTCTGTAAGTTGCCAATCTTTCAATGTGGCAGCATGCGGCTGCTCTTTTAGAGGGATCGTATTTGAATGTACAATTTTACACCTGCAAAGATCAATGGAACAAAATTAATCAGAAAATCACTAGGAACAAGAACTCAATAGTCAAAAGCTAATGAAAACGGAAATTTCATTACTGAAAAAGAACGGAACAAACAAAAAATCTATAATTCTGTTAAAAAAGTAGGTTAAACTCTGAAAACTAGACTAATGAGCAAGACCAGGCAACCATAGCTTTACATCATTTTTTCCCTATGAAACTCAGTGCCATATCTCTTGATTCACACCATAGTATGAGTAGAAGTTTTAGTTGTTATTCTCTGAAAGAAAAGGCTTTTAAGGCGAACTAGGAACAAATGTGTATAGCTTAACTTGACGATTCTGCCACTATAAGCTGATCCACCACTCTATCATACATTCAACGATGGTGACCAAATTTAGTATAAAAGGTAGTGAACCACACTTAACTTGTTAATTAGCGAGATAAGCACAAAATAGACTAATTTGTGGATTAATATGGGTCAAAAACACGGCAGCTTATGTCACTCAAACCCACAATATCTTTTTTTAAGGGACTAAAAAGTCAAGACTAAACTATTCACCATATATGCACCCATCATGGATTGCTAATCTGTCATGCACTATTCACCATCTTCTTCATCATGCTTGGCAGTTATTTTACTCTTTTAGAGGTGTTGTCCACAAGGAGTTTCAAGCTTATGGTTGATTTTAAAGCCATCTTAGAAGCCTGCAGTTTAAGCAACAAGAGAATAAATATATATTTTAAAAAACAAGGTGAGGCTGATCATTATGGAATCATATCCCTTCACTGAATTAATATAGTATTACCCTTTGAGACTTTTTTACTATAAATTTTGAAATAAATTAGTGTACCTCAAGAAATTTTTTGTGTGAATTTATGTATGATTCCATTGACACATACATTATATATAAGTATTACATATCCCAGGAGTATGCCCAAAAGCAAAAAGTAACAAGTACTGACATACAATAGTGATTGCCTGCGGTTGTCACTTATTTTGCATATACTCTCATACGTTCCCATTGTGAATATATCAAGACAAAAGCATTGACTATCACCATACATCAACTGATCTTATTTTTTATTTATCCTTATTCAATTTCAATGTTTACAACACCATTAGAATGGAATATGAATATAAAATCTATTGTCATAACATAGCAAAATGCTTTCTTGGAAGGGTTGGAAGTGGCACGATAGCATGAATAACAAGAAAAAAATCATATAAGACAAACAAATATCTCTAGAAAATGTGTTTCTACTTTTTGTCATACGTACACGCACAAAGACAATATAATTTTGACAAAGTTCAAACACGAGGTGATTATAATCTTCACTCACCAACCCCAAAGCCCAAATACACCTAAAACAATGGCCAACTTCAATTTCATTACAAATTATATAACCATAAAAATTGTAGAGGAAAACAAGAAAATTAAAACAACCAAATCATGGGCCTTCTTGCTAGTGAAATTGATCTATGTAAGTACCAAATCATGGGTTTTGAAAGCTTGAAGAAAATTATACAACCATGTTGCCTTGTGTACTAGACAGGAAACAATTATGAGAAAAGTACCTCAGACAATGTTCACTAATCTCTTCAAAGTTTTAAGCATATTTTTCACTTCTAGGATCGAATTTATAAATTCAAAGAGAAAAAAAAAAGGAGCTCATATCTGGAAGCACTTCAGCAAAATGCTTTCACAACAACTCATCTCAGCGGATAAATTAAAGATGTCCTGCCTTTTCTCTTTTTTTTCAGTTAAGTTTAATTAAGATAATGAGATGAAATTTCTGAAGAAATTCTGGAAGTTAATGTCCTCAATTTTAAGACTCATTATCATAAAGTTAAAATGTATATCTGTTATTCTATGCAGTCTATAATCAACGATTGATAAGGTAGTACAACAATTATTTCCTTAGTGCATAACATAATAAGTTGATTTAAGAGGGAGTTCACATTTCACAATGGTAGTATCTTTAGTTTTGGAAAAAAATTTACTGTGCTTCAAATACATATCCATGCGAGAACGTAAACCTTTATGTTCTTTTCAATTGCCAAAGATTAAGAGAAAAATCATACCAAAAAGTTGCTTCGTCCACAGTACTTGCATAAGATCCTCCACCTATAAGCAAGCTAAGGGTGACGGCTTTCAATAATCTCCTCTAAAGTTGTAAATACCATATACTTCATAATCATAAAAAAAAAACATGAAATTTTAATGAGACCTTCTTCATGTGAAATTGTCTTAATTAAGATTGGTTACAAATATACTCAAATTCTCATGAAAAAGTTGTTTATTGGGAATCATATTGCAAATGTCAGCTCTGTATATAAATAGATACTCGAAATCCTGTAAAGATATCTGTTGGCACCTTATTCTCAAGTAACTAACTTAGGTGCAAAAACAATCATGGTACAGGTATAGAACCAATCCCACAACTGTTTCATTACATTTTAAAAATAAAGTCTTATCATTTTAGTGGGTTCAAGTATCTATTTCCTTCATATGTCTAATTTACCTTCAATTGTTCAGCTTTGAAAAGTAATTTGAGCAATGTTATGACCACACCCACCCACCCCCCCTCCCCCCCACACACACACACACACACACACATATATATATATATATATATATATATATATATATATATATGTCTAGCTAGTACAAGATATACAAGAGAGGGAGAGATGTAGATAATACCTTTTTTGGAGGATTGAGGAACCTTGGGTCTAGCAGCAGTAGGAGCAGCTGAGGAAGAAGTAGCAGAATAAAGTCTGGAAGTAGAACCAGAAGCATATTTGGGAAAATATTGCCGCACAAGGAAGATGCTAACTACACAAGGAGCTGTAATTTGAGAAAATCAAGGCAGCCACGCAAGAAGCTATGGATCAGGGCAGCGACATTATAAACAAAAATAAGTTTTAAAAAAAATTATAAGACTAAAAAAATAAAATTTGTGGGTAAAAACCAAACCCTAACCTTGCAATTTAGGGAAATCACAAAGAAAGGGAAGATGGGTGAGAGATTGAAGTAAGAGAGGGAGAAAGGAGGTAGAAGAGAAGAAGTATATAAAGAAGAAGAGGGATTTGTCCGTTGACAGCAACAACAGTGCGCTCGCCATGCGGCCACAACCCTCACCTCCACTCCCAACTGTGAGGTCCCCGAACCCGGATACTTGAAACCCGAACTCAGTACTTCACGATACCATTTCTATGAGCGAAAATATTACTAATAGTAATAACACTAATATAAATTATAAACTTATCTTACCTTTATCAGAGTTTAATCCCAAGTACGCAACATTTACTATATGACACCGTAAACCTAATCTGTTTGCTTTTCTTTTCACTTGTTCTTGACCGATCCTTCTGATTGTTCACACTTATCTGAAAACATTTAAATTAAGCAAGGATGAGCATTTGAGTGCCCAGCAAGTATTATATATATATATATATAAGCTAAAAGAATTTAAATGTTTTCTTTATAATATCCATCTACAACAAGTCAATAGTTGTGAAGTATTCTGAACCGATATTAATAACATAACAACCCTCTTTCAAAATTTTGAAATTACGTACTGGCTATAAATAGAGTTTAAGTGACATTCTATGAATATTGTTTTTATTTTCGAAAAGGTTTAGCAGAACTTCATCTGCAAACCGTCATAACTTACGGACACGGGGGTGATCAGCCCGTTGTGCCCTGTATTGATCAATACTACATTACAAGAACGATGTTATCATTTACTTGGTCTGCCTTGGACGCATAAAAGTTTTCCCGTGAACGGGATGTTCATATTTGTCAGGGTTCCAGACAAAAGGTTTTATTTTATCCAACAATAATCTATAATTCAACATATATGTATAACAAAGGTGTATCAACATGTGATTAAATACAATGATTATTCAAGTGGGGACACTTGTATAATCATTTCTAGAAATTAACGAACAGAATATATATCCGAATTATCATATACTAACATGTTGATAATCAAAGGGTGTATATAATATAGGTTTAACAATCTGTACATTAATAATAATAATTCTGAACTTCTCACTTCTGTCCATTGCATAAAGAAAATACAAAGTTAGGACACTTGCCTGATGCGCTGCTTACAATTCTCAACTTAGTTCTATCTTTCTATCACGACCTATCATTAATCAAATCAATTGTTCGATTAGAACAATATACCATAACACATAGTACTGCATTTCGCAGTCAGCGCATAACCTAATCATCTTATCACACATATTCAACAATCATGGCATCACAAACTAACATCAACTAATTCATAATCACATAATCACATAACCTTAACAACCATTGAATCATAAATAAACAGTTAACTAATTAAATTATCTAAGTTAAGATCAATTTCTGAACTATGTCGGTCTACCAACATCTTTATCGGGTAATTATCGAGTCTAAGACTCTATTCTGTATCTCAATATCCAAATAGACAACTTAAACAACAATCGTACTATTTTTCATGACCTTATAATAATTTTAAAACAATTATTACCACTTATCATAATTTTTGAAATATCAGAATCATTATTAAATGATTTAAATATCAAACAATTCTATTATCATTAATATTTAATTAATATTAAACTATTAATGAAACCATTGCCAAAATATTAAAGTTATTTATAATAACCCAAAATATTTTTAAAGTACTTATATTACCCTTAAATGATTTTTTAAAACATCTAAAATCATTATTAAATAATTACCATTAATATTTAAATATTAATGAACTATTATCTAAATATTAAAAGTCATTAATTATAACTTAAAATATTTTTAATTCATTTATATCCCTTTTAAATGATAAAACCATTTTTAAACTTTTATTTAATATAATTATTAAATAAATTTAATATCATTAATATTAAATTATTAATGAAATTATCTGTTAAATATTAAAAGTTATATTTTATAACTTAAAATATTTTTAGACACTTTTTTTTCATTTAAAATAATTTTTAAAATAAAAAAATCATTTTTAAACTAAATTATTTAATATAATTATTAAATATCTTTAATATCATTAATAATCATTAATTAATAAATTTAACCTTTAAATATTAAAAGTTATATTTTATAACTTTAAATATTTTTTTTAAATACCTTATTATTATTTAAAATGATTTTTAATATAATAAAATCATTTTTAATTTATTTATTTAATTCATTTAATAAATAACTTAACTATCATTAATATTAATTTATTAATGAAAATTATCACAAAATATTAAAAGTTATCAAAAATAACTCAAAATTATTTTCTAACACAATAATATAATTTTTCATGATTTTTCATGAATTAAAACTATTTTTAAATAATTTATCTAATATTGTAATTAAATAAATAAATAACATTTACATTCCAAAAATATTAAATATTTTCATAATATATCCAAAATAATTAAAATATAATTTTCGGATATTAAAATAATTTTTAAGAATTTATTATGTATTTTTAATAATGAAAAACAAATTTTATCAATTTTTTTATTAATTTCCAGAAATTATAAATAAAACTGTCGCTAAAGGACTATAGCGACACTTTCTGTCGCTATAGGTGTTCTTGAGCCCAAGAACACTGACAGATCAGTGTTCGAGTTGCCTCCTTTGACCGGTTGTAAATCGCAATCTGATCATGATTTGGTCTATCTAAAGCATTGATATTATACTCAGTATGTAGTACTACAACTATCGACAATTAATTAGGTCATACATCAAACACACAAGGAGATCTGAGCCCTCAAAGAAGCTGTCAGACCTGTTCTTCATTTTCTGGGTTACCCAGAAATTAAGAACAGTTCGTCCATCCAATTTTGGGCTTCCACAACTTGCAACCCATGCACTGTTTTTGTGATCTATGACTTCTAGGTTCTAGACCACATGTAACACTACAAATATATCACAAAACATAATCATAATAACAACAGATCTATTCGGTAATAGCCGGTCAAAATACGGGTCAGACACTGTTCTTGGCCGAATTCTGGGTTTTCCAGAATTCTTCCAAGCTTGTGGTCAACGGTGGTTTGACCTCTAATTCCAACGATTATGTTGTAGATCTTGGTGATATAACGGTTTGTAATTGTAGATCTCATATCATACTACAAGGATCAATTAACAACATAGCCAAATAACATAACAACAACAAGATCTATGACCTTGAAAATCACTGCACGAATTCTGGAAATTTTCTGGAAAATTTTGGGTTTTCCAGAAACAGATCTGTGTTCGGTCAACCATGTTTGACCATCTATAACTTTTGATCTAGACATCATCTAAGCTTGATTCCAGTCCTAATGTAAATACCATATAACAGAGAACAAATCTATAACATAAAATACTCAAAACACATAACACACACGAATCTAATGCTTCTAACATTCGGCTGTCAGTCAACTTTTTGAAAAATTTCCAGATTTTGAAAAATTATAATTTTGTGCACTTTGATGTTATGGGTTCGTGATTTATCAACCCAGATCATCAATTGACACCCTATTACACAACTTTGAACAATCAATTGCAACAAATAACATAAAATCAAAGGATTTCTAAAATGAGGGTTTTATACCTATTATGCTTAATTCTTGATTTTGTGTTGCTGATTTGTTTTGGGCTGTCGTGGGGCTGATCTTAGGGACTGAAAAGCTTGCTAATTTCGTGGGTTTTGTGTGGGAGAGAAGTAGTTTGAGCTTTTGAACAAAAATGAGCTAAGTATTGCACTTTCTCTCTCTTAATCTCTATTTATATAATTGTTGGATGCATGAATGGTTGTTGGATGCCATTTTAAAGTCAAGAGAGTGGTTGGGTTTGGTCACCAACTCTCATCTTTTCTAGATTTGCAAGTAAACATGAAATAAATAATTGTGACAAAAGGGCTTTTTGGTCATTTGTTACTTAATTTAATTAGCAATCTTGTAAACTTATCAAACCCTTAGGGTTTGGCCCTTAGGGTTTAACTCTAAGGTTTAGCATAAAAAAATTTGTAGAATTTAACAAATAAGGTTTGTACAAAATAAATAAATGTAAATTTTAGTTTCCAAAATTCAATTAGGGTTTTATAATTATCAATTAGGGTTTCTAGAAATTTATATTTCCATTTATCAAGTAGGATTTACCTAATTAATCACAACATCATATAACACAATTCTTGACAGATCAAATTCTCCTGTTTAGGTTTCCACTTAGAGTTTCTAATAATTAGAAAATACAAATATAAACTAAGGTTTTAATATTTATAATTAGGGTTTCCTAATTAGCATATCATAAAGTAGCACATAACATATATCACATAACACAGTTATATAATAGCCTTAAACTCACAATTGAGTTTCAAAATTAGGGTTTTCCCACAATAAAACTAGGGTTTTCAAATACTGCACCACAATTACTCAATCATTACTAGCTCACAAACATACAGTACATATCTATAGCACTAAAAAATCAAAATATAAATAATATTATATTATTATCACCATTCCTTATTCCAGAACCATAAATAGGGTTTATAAAAATATTATTAGGGTTTGGTCGTAATATAACAAAATTGTTCCACACATTAATATTACACACATAACCATATATATCTATAACACTGACAAATAACAATATAATATTATTATTCTCATTCCTTAATCAAAACCCGAAATTAGGGTTTGGATTTCATATCTGATCTATCTGCCATATATAACATTATTAATTAAGTTAAAATAATTAACTTAATATCCTGAACAAAATTCATATAATGAAATAATCATTATAATTATTCTTAGTAAATAAGATAAAATAATTAACTTAATAATCTGGACAAAATCATATAATAAAAGAATTATTATTATAATTATTCTAAAATCATTTCATATATCATTTAAATAATATAAGATTATATTTTCCTTGAAAAATAAAACATTTCCAATAAGGAATTAATTAGTATAAAAAAATATAATTGATAATAATCAATAATTCTAAAATAATTTTATTTGCAATAGTTAATGTAATAAATAAATTATATTTATCACACATATAATTATAATTACACATCACCTTTGCACATATCACCCATATTTATTTTAATAAATAAATAATAAAAAAAATTATACGCAAAATTTATGATTTATTTTTATAGAAAATATCGGGTTGTCACATTCACCCTCCCTTATAAAGATTCCGTCCCCGGAATCACCACTTTAAAACCTATACATACCAGGATACATAGCATACACAATCATTGTAAGTAGATCTCGATCATGATTGATCGAATTGATCTTTAACTATTCACATAAAGTCTGTCTTTCTGATTAAACGGAAATTTGATTTCTAAAAGGACTCAAATTCCTCCTTCAAAATAATTTATAAAAATAACTTACTATATATAAGAAATCAATATATAAGAAAATAAAAATTGGTTCGAGTAATACCTGGAGTTGCATCCCCGGTTGTCACGATATCTTGAACGGTCATGTTGAAGACACTTACAGTTGATTCTATTGATTTATTTGTTGTTGTCGGTCCCGTTGTCGCCAATGTCCTGCTGCCTTTTCCCCGTATTCGCATTCCTTACCTCCATTCTCCTTCTTAAACAGTCTCCCACCTTATTTTCCATAGATCCACACTTGAAACATTCATTATACCTTCTTGGATTGGGACAGTTGGGAGAGATATATTCCTCCTGTCCTCCCTTACAGCATACAAACTTCCCTTTTAAACACTCCCAGAGTGGTTTTTTTCCCAGTTTTGCATATTACACCACATGCATCTCCTTCACACCTTCTTGCTTCACCTGCACACTCTCAAAGTTGTTCGCCTTCCTCTTTTCATTTCCACCCTTACTTCAACCATTAATCCCTACCTTCCTAGTTCCATCAGCCTTACCCTTGTTCCTTCTTACCTTGTTGTAGAGGCTCATGGCCTCACTCCCCTCCTCAGCAATAATCGCTTTCCCCATGAGTGCTGCAAATGTAGGGATCTGCAACACTGCCACCTTGTTGTAGAGCTAGGGTTTTAATACCAGCTCAAACCTTCGTGTTTTTCTAGCCTCCGTACCAACTTGATGAGGAGCAAACCTAGCCAATTCATTAAATTTAACTGACATAACACCTTGCTTTAACTCCAGAAATTTCACCTCCATTCTAGCCTGCATATTACCAGAAAAATTATTTTTGAAAAATAAAGTCTTAAACATATCCCATGCTACCACACCTGCTCCTGCCCTCGTCTAATTTGCTTTCCACCAAAAATTTTGCCTCACCCTTCATCATGCAGGTGGCAAAAACGGTCTTTTGCCCCTCAGCTACCCTAACTATCACGAACACCTTTTTAATTTCCTTAACCCAAGTTTGGGCTTCTACAGGGTCATTTGTACCTTTGAATTCTGGCGATAGGACTGCCTTGAAGTCTTTAACGTTCTACGTTCGATTATCTGGCTAATCTTTCGCGGCTGGTATTCCGTTCTGCACAGCTTGATCGTCCATATTCGCAAGTTTCTGTATTGAGTCTGGTTGTCCTCCAGTTTTATTGACAGATTCTTCTATCCTTTGGTTTCGTTTTCGTCTTGACGATATTTTCATAAATTATACTTACATACTAAGCCTTATCATGAACGCTTAAAATATAACGTAAAACTTCCTATTCAAATAATCATGTATTCAAAATATTAGCTTTTGAAAACTGTATTAATCAATGCTTAGATAAATAATTCCTATCTGTAGACCAATTTATTTCATTAATCCAACATACACTCATATTCATAGCACTTGACATACCATAGCACATTGTGCTTTAAACATTCGTTATCCCTTCGTGACTCAAAAGTCGGGATTTATAACTTTGTTCAACACAAAAGTTAAAAATATTTCATTAAACAAACATACTTATCACATATACCACATACCTATTCAGCTAATACCAATATTACCTATTTCTTTTGCCTTCACTAAAGATTACTATACCCAGTTCGTCGAATCACACTTATGAGTCCATAAACTTGTCACAGTTATATGAGTTTACAAACTTACCCTAGTCAGACCTTTGGCGTCCATTCGTTGAGGGATTCATAAACATTTCATATAACTATGAGTCAAGAATGTCACATAAGTATGAGTTTTAAGAACTCGTACTTAACCCTATGTTCTCTACCTATGACCTATCTATTTTTTATACACATGAGAAAAGAATCACCCTCTTAACATGCATATAGCAAATAGCGCGACACAAACATTTCAATGATTATCAATGTCAGATACTAAGTAGTTTTTACACCAAGTACAATTCCCCGCCCATACAAGGAATCATACAACTCGAATGCCGACATGAGTCCTCATTGAAATCCCCACCTAATCTTAACCCCCTTTTTCCATTCGAATTCCATTTAATCCGTATTCATAATCCTTTCTTGAATCTGTATCATTCACACAGCTGTGATATCCCCGAATCCGGGCCCCGAATCGCCGCGGACTCGGTACACTAATTCTTACACTAATTGCGGAAGATATAAACATAAATTATTTATACATTACTTTACACACTTATCCCCAAGGTCGAGTAACCTTAACTTAAACACCATTAACAAAATATCTATTACACAACAATATTTATCACAATATATTACTACAAACAAGCCGCACTTTTATCCCAAGCTGAACTTGGCCTTAACCTTTTCTTGTATCCAAACACGTTCGCCTTATCTGCAATGTTTTATCATGATATAGCAAGGGTGAGCATAAAAGTTGCCCAGCAAGTTTAAATACAACAATATAACAATATATCATGATTGAAGAGTATGAATAATGAGCTTGCTAAAATTCATCAATATAATTGAGAACTAGCACGAACAATCGTTTGACTGAACAAGTTTTATACATGAACAACATTTCTGAACCAACTGGTAATGAAGGTGATCAGCCTTTCATACCTGACTTATACATGCAGGATGTACAGAGTACAATTTTCATGGAAATCAGCAATGATTAACCATTAGCTTGAATAAAATACTCTTATTAGAGTTAAGTACAAGAAAACTTGCCTGAACCGTTGATTACCGCACGTAATTTAATAACTCTTTATCCGAAGATCTAATATTAATAATATAGATCTCCAATATTAGAATAATATCATCACAGTATAATACTGTTATATTTATACACGCAGAATAACCTAAACACATAGCACATAACCCTATCAGTCTTTACAACACATAAGACTTAGTATCAGGTCAAACTATTTCAGTCTGACTTGAAACTGACATAATTTTATCATCCCGACGGTCTAGTCGGACGAATATCGAGTTTAAGTTCAATTAAACTCTATCTAACCACTTAACCATTATCACAGATAATTTCTTATCAGACAAAATATTTTTCCTAGGCTCGTAATAATTTTCTGATAATTATTACCATTTATCACCATTTTTCAATCCTTAAAACCGTATTTAAATGAATTAAATGCCACATAATTCCTTAATCATTAATATTTATTTAATATAAAATATTAATGAAAATCATTACATAATATTATAATATAATTATAATATATCAAAGTATTTTTAATACCTTAAAATCATAATTATATGATTTTTAAACACTTAAATCCATTATCCGATAATTGCTATTAATATTAAAATATTAATATTTTCATGACTAAATATCAAAAGTTATATTTTATAACTTAAAATATTTTTATAACACTTAAATCATTTTTATATGATTTATAAAGCATTAATTCCATTTTTCCTTAATTTATTTAATATAGTTATTAAATAAACTAATTATCATTAATATTGATTAATTAATGAATTTCATCCCAAAATATTAAAAGTCATCAAAAATAACTTAAAATATTTTCTTATACCATAATATTATTTTTCATGATTTTTCATGAATTAAAACTATTTTTAAATAATTTATTTAATATCATAATTAAATAAATAAATACCATTTATATTCAAAAAATATTAAATATTTTCAAAATATACTCAAAATAGTTAAAAACTATTTTTCAGACTTTAAAATAATTTTTCATAATTTATTTTGTATTTTTAATAATTAAAAACTATTTTTTTCTATTTTTAATTAATTTTCTGCATTTTCTGAAAATAGGTGTCGCTAAAGAGGTTTCTAGCGACGAATCTGTCGCTAATGGTGTTCTTCAGGTGTTCTTGAGCATTCATGTCAGTGTTCGGGTTGGGTGGTTTGACCGAGATTTAATCCGTGCTCTGTATGATTTCTGGGCCTTGTAAAATATTGATCGTGTAGTGTTTATGTAATACTACACGAATCGGTCATCAAATATGTCATACAACAAGTACATGCCGAAGATCTGGGCCTCCAAAGTATCTGACAACTATGTTCTTCATTTTCTGGGTTTTCCAGAAAATGAAGAACAGCCGAGGTACTAGTTTTCGATCCTTATAGCGTTCATTTCATGTTCGGTTTATGTGATCTAAAGGTGTTAAATTGTAGTACTGATGTCAGGCTACAATTATATCATATACAATCAACTTAAAAACATCAAAAACGCAAGATCTGGACTGGTCAAACTAAGTGTCACGAACTGTTCTTGAAGATTCTGGGTTTTCCAGAATCTTCATCCAGCCAGTTGGTCAACGTGGTTTTGACCAGGATTAATTTTCAATATACTAAGGATCTGGGTAATACAAGAGCATATATATGTAGTCCATATGACAGGCTACTAAGATCTACCAACAACATGGCCTAAGTACTAACACACAGCAAGATCAAGACCCTGCAAATTGATTGTCAGACGAGATCTGGGTTTCTGGGTTACCCAGAAACCAGATTCCGTGAACAGTCAACCATCTTTGACCGCTTGTAACTTACGATCTAGACATGCTATAGGTTTGATTCAAGTTTCAGAATAAAGAACACTTAGCATACTACAGATCCATAACATAAAACATACATAACACTTAACACACACGGATCTAGAAGTCCTGACATTAGGCTGTCAGTCAACATTTTTACCAGATTTCCAGTTTTTCTAAAATGCTAGATTCGAGCATCTAGGTTTTATGGATCCATGATCCAACAACCCAGATCTCTAATTGACACCTTATAACATATATTTAAACAACAATCAACATCAAACAACATCAAATCACAGATTTCGAAATTTGAAGGTTTTTATACCTTTTGAGCTTGATTTTTGATTCTGATCCTTAAGATCTGTTCTTGGCTGGCTAATAATTGATAATGGATCATCTTTTAACTCTCTCTCACTCTAGATTTTCGAAGCATGGAGAGAGAGAATGGTTTGGACCAAATAAATTGGAAAGTGAGACTTTTTCTTAATTCTAATCTATATAATTGATAATGCATTGCACATGGCTGATTTTTCTGAGATTGATGGCCAAATAAGTCAAATGCTAGGCTAGGGTTAGACTAGGGTTGGTCACCAACCAAGGATTTTGCCAAGATTTGCAAGCTACTTAAATAATACACAAAAGGGGCATTATGGACTTTTCCATTTATTTTCTAGGATTTTCATGTGTTGCAAACCCTTAGGGTTTAGGGTTTAGACATTCTAAGGTCTAGGATTTAGCATTTTAGGGTTTAGGTTTTAACCCTTAACTTTGTAATTTAATTTCTAACATTTTCGAATTTCGGTTTTCAAAATAGAAAATTAACATTTTTAACTTATAATTAGAATTTTCTAATTATATAAAAATTCCTTAATCATGCGTTAAATATTACTAATTAGGATTTGTATTCCCTAATTACAATTGCTTATAAAGCAATTAGGGTCAAAATGGTCATTAGGGTTTATAACCCAATAATTAGGATTTCTAATAGAAAATTAATTTTCTAATTTAGAAATTAAATATTCGTAATTAGATTAGAGTTTTCTAATTACTCATAAATTGAAATAATTAGGATTAGGGTTTCCTAATTCACATTGCTAATTTTAGTAATTAAATCCACAATTGAGCATTAGGGTTTTTGACGGAACAATTAGGGTTCTAAAAGTTGAAATTAGGGTTTGTTAATTAATTAACTTTTACCCTAATTAGTACTTAATAGCACTAAAGTATTAAAATTCTCCGTTATATTCCCAGATTAGGGTTTTAATTTTTATCAGAATCTGAAATTAGGGTTTTCAGATCTGGTATTAGGGTTTTCCAATAATCAACTAGAATTTTCAGTAATTCATTACGGTTTTTCCTAATAAATTTAATATTAATGACGTTTAAACTTGTACATAACATTGCATTCCCAATCTAGGGTTTTCAATATCCGAATTAGGATTTCGTACTCCCGGAACTGAAACTAGGGTTTCCAGAACCGATTGCTAGGGTTTCTTATTAGACGTTAGGGTTTTCTAACTGAACACTGTCGTTCTTAATATACGATTCAGGTTTAACACAGATATAATTTATCTGATCAACCCATGACCCTTAACCACATTCTGAACACATCATTAACCATAAACACAAACATATTCACATAAATCCTTAATCCTGAATAATTCACCTATATCCTTTACCGAATTCTGAAATCCTCAAAATTCAATCCCAATAACATTAAACGCATACACTTATTTTCTGTCTAGGTCTATTATTTGACCTTAAATCAATCATTTAAGATTTTAATAAATTGCCTAAATTCTCGGGTTGTCACATTCACCCCTCCTTATAAGAATTTCGTCCCCGAAATTCGCCTTACACCTTACACCGTGCACCTTACACCATTCACACATGAACCTTACACCTTACACCGTGCACCTTACACCATTCACACATATACCATTCACACACATTATTTCATGCCACCCAATACACTTCTCACCAGAGTAAAAGTTTTGAAATTGTGCTGAGGGGTCATATAGACCATGAACACATTTAGTTTTAACGGTAGTGATCATACCGCAAAACAATACATTACTTGGTCTGTTTACAATCACAAAGAAGGTAAACTACCATTATTAGTACTTTAGGTGATCATCCCATCGTACAGTTACGTCATGCATAACATATTAATCATTTTTAGCGAATATTTACGCTACTAGCTAGATTGGATTATTTATCCAAACATTATCGTTCACCTCAGTCTTATCATTGGATTCCGCACCAAAACAATTTGGTTCGGGAAATTCTTTCAATAAACACTTGGAGTTTTTATAACATTAGTCTAGCTGAATCAAATAGCATAGACTCATATCAATAATTCAATTCAATCGAATTATTTAGGTGTAGCCAAACATCGTTGGCAAATTTAAAATTTTTGAAAATATTTTCGAGAATGACGAGATGATGCCGCACTGTATTAACAGTCCATTGAGGATTCCGTCATTGGTGATTTTATCATACTACATCATACCATAGTAGAATAGTGACTTCAGGTCAAATTCACACTAAGTAATAATGCATTGATGACTCCATCATTTTTATCATCTCTGCACCAGGTTACATGGTACATAAGTGATAAATAAAAACAATTTTTGATATTTCAAATCATTCGCGTCTGGCCGAAATAAGTAGCATAGACTATACTTTAAACCGTTTCAAAAATGATTACGAGTCTACATTTTTTTAAAAAGGCACATAGTGCGCGTATTTAGCTTGATGTCAAAAATTTCGAAGCTTAGCATAGCTAGGAGTTTAGGAAAACCTAAGTCTCCACTAATGATCGTTTTCTTAACAATCTATCTGTTCCTATAATCCTTAACACTCCATTCACACACAACTATACCTAATTCATAAAACCACACTTATGAGTTCATAACTTGACCACAATTATATGAGTTTACAAACTGACCCTAGTCTGACCTTTGGCGTCAGTTCGCTGAGGGGCTCATAAACATTTCATATAACTATGCGTCAAGAATGTCACATAAGTATGAGTTCTAAGAACTCGTACTTAATCCTATATTCTCTACATATGACCTATTTATCTATATATAATAACTAGCGTGACACAACATTTCAATTATTACGAATGCCACCAACCAAGTAGTTTTTACACCAAGTACAATTTCCCGCCCATACAAGAAATCATACAACTCAGTTGCTAACACGAGTCCTCATTGAAATCCCCACCTAATCTTAACCCCCTTTTTCAATACGAATTCAATTCGTATTCATAATCCATAACTCTTTTATGAGTTTTCATAGTACCATTTCATAGTACAACTTTCACACAGCATCTTGCTGTAAACTTTTCAATCATTAGATTGATTCATTTCCCATATCATAACCTTTATCAGATCATGGGGTGATCTTATCGTATATATTACGATTCAATTCCATACACTATATGATCATTTTGTTTTACGATCTCCTATCCCAGCACTTTCAGTCATTTAGACTCGATCTATTCACCGTTACTGTTCAACTTTATTATCAGAGTTAGGGAACTCTGTGTCTTTACAACTTACCGAGATTCGTCTTTGAATCTTACCGACCAACTAACTCTATGTGAGTTAGTCTTATCCTAATCACTGCGGTTATTGGTCTCAAGTATTCCTACCTAAGCTTCATAACCAACAGCTCTGATACTAACTGTGATATCCCCGAATCTGGGCCCTGAATCGCCGCGGACTCGGTACACTAATTCTTACACTAATTGCGGAAGATATAAACATAAATTATTTATACATTACATTACACACTTATCCCCAAGGTCGAGTAACCTTAACTTAAACACCATTAACAAAATATCTATTACACAACAATATTTATCACAATATATTATTACAAACAAGCCGCACTTTTATCCCAAGCTGAACTTGGCCTTAACCTTTTCTTGTATCCGAACACGTTCGCCTTATCTGCAATGTTTTATCATGATATAGCAAGGGTGAGCATAAAAGTTGCCCAGCAAGTTTAAAGACAATAATATAACAATATATCATGATTGAAGAGTATGAATAATGAGCTTGCTAAAATTCATCAATATAATTGAGAACTAGCACGAACAATCGTTTGACTGAACAAGTTTTATACATGAACAACATTTCTGAACCAACTGGTAATGAAGGTGATCAGCCTTTCATACCTGACTTATACATGCAGGATGTACAGAGTACAATTTTCATGGAAATCAGCAATGATTAACCATTAGCTTGAATAAAATACTCTTATTAGAGTTAAGTACAAGAAAACTTGCCTGAACCGTTGATTACCGCGTGCAATTTAATAACGCTTTATCCGAAGACCTAATATTAATAATATAGATCTCCAATATTAGAATAATATCATCACAGTATAATACTGTTATATTTATACACACAGAATAACCTAAACACATAGCACATAACTCTATCAGTCTTTACAACACATAAGACTTAGTATCAGGTCAAACTATTTCAGTCTGACTTGAAACTGACATAATTTTATCATCCCGACGGTCTAGTCGGACGAATATCGAGTTTAAGTTCAATTAAACTCTATCTAACCACTTAACCATTATCACAGATAATTTCTTATTAGACAAAACATTTTTCCTAGGTTCGTAATAATTTTCTGATAATTATTACCATTTATCACCATTTTTCAATCCTTAAAACCATATTTAAATTAATTAAATGCCACATAATTCCTTAATCATTAATATTTATTTAATATAAAATATTAATGAAAATTATTACATAATATTATAATATAATTATAATATATCAAAGTATTTTTAATAC
Organism: Panax japonicus; assembly: GCA_020205505.1. Taxonomy (NCBI): domain Eukaryota; kingdom Viridiplantae; phylum Streptophyta; class Magnoliopsida; order Apiales; family Araliaceae; genus Panax; species Panax japonicus. The sequence continues at coordinate 22,526,929 of CM035113.1, read as the reverse complement.
CTTAAAATCATAATTATATGATTTTTAAACACTTAAATCCATTATCCGATAATTGCTATTAATATTAAAATATTAATATTTTCATGACTAAATATCAAAAGTTATATTTTATAACTTAAAATATTTTTATAACACTTAAATCATTTTTATATGATTTATAAAGCATTAATTCCATTTTTCCTTAATTTATTTAATATAGTTATTAAATAAACTAATTATCATTAATATTGATTAATTAATGAATTTCATCCCAAAATATTAAAAGTCATCAAAAATAACTTAAAATATTTTCTTATACCATAATATTATTTTTCATGATTTTTCATGAATTAAAACTATTTTTAAATAATTTATTTAATATCATAATTAAATAAATAAATACCATTTATATTCAAAAAATATTAAATATTTTCAGAATATACTCAAAATAGTTAAAAACTATTTTTCAGACTTTAAAATAATTTTTCATAATTTATTTTGTATTTTTAATAATTAAAAACTATTTTTTTCTATTTTTAATTAATTTTCTGCATTTTCTGAAAATAGGTGTCGCTAAAGAGGTTTCTAGCGACGAATCTGTCGCTAATGGTGTTCTTCAGGTGTTCTTGAGCATTCATGTCAGTGTTCGGGTTGGGTGGTTTGACCGAGATTTAATCCGTGCTCTGTATGATTTCTGGGCCTTGTAAAATATTGATCGTGTAGTGTTTATGTAATACTACACGAATCGGTCATCAAATATGTCATACAACAAGTACATGCCGAAGATCTGGGCCTCCAAAGTATCTGACAACTATGTTCTTCATTTTCTGGGTTTTCCAGAAAATGAAGAACAGCCGAGGTACTAGTTTTCGATCCTTATAGCGTTCATTTCATGTTCGGTTTATGTGATCTAAAGGTGTTAAATTGTAGTACTGATGTCAGGCTACAATTATATCATATACAATCAACTTAAAAACATCAAAAACGCAAGATCTGGACTGGTCAAACTAAGTGTCACGAACTGTTCTTGAAGATTCTGGGTTTTCCAGAATCTTCATCCAGCCAGTTGGTCAACGTGGTTTTGACCAGGATTAATTTTCAATATACTAAGGATCTGGGTAATACAAGAGCATATATATGTAGTCCATATGACAGGCTACTAAGATCTACCAACAACATGGCCTAAGTACTAACACACAGCAAGATCAAGACCCTGCAAATTGATTGTCAGACGAGATCTGGGTTTCTGGGTTACCCAGAAACCAGATTCCGTGAACGGTCAACCATCTTTGACCGCTTGTAACTTACGATTTAGACATGCTATAGATTTGATTCAAGTTTCAGAATAAAGAACACTTAGCATACTACAGATCCATAACATAAAACATACATAACACTTAACACACACGGATCTAGAAGTCCTGACATTAGGCTGTCAGTCAACATTTTTACCAGATTTCCAGTTTTTCTAAAATGCTAGATTCGAGCATCTAGGTTTTATGGATCCATGATCCAACAACCCAGATCTCTAATTGACACCTTATAACATATATTTAAACAACAATCAACATCAAACAACATCAAATCACAGATTTCGAAATTTGAAGGTTTTTATACCTTTTGAGCTTGATTTTTGATTCTGATCCTTAAGATCTGTTCTTGGCTGGCTAATACTTGATAATGGATCATCTTTTAACTCTCTCTCACTCTAGATTTTCGAAGCATGGAGAGAGAGAATGGTTTGGACCAAATAAATTGGAAAGTGAGACTTTTTCTTAATTCTAATCTATATAATTGATAATGCATTGCACATGGCTGATTTTGCTGAGATTGCTGGCCAAATAAGTCACATGCTAGGCTAGGGTTAGACTAGGGTTGGTCACCAAACAAGGATTTTGCCAAGATTTGCAAGCTACTTAAATAATACACAAAAGGGGCATTATGGACTTTTCCATTTATTTTCTAGAATTTTCATGTGTTGCAAACCCTTAGGGTTTAGGGTTTGGACATTCTAAGGTCTAGGATTTAGCATTTTAGGGTTTAGGTTTTAACCCTTAACTTTGTAATTTAATTTCTAACATTTCCGAATTTCGATTTTCAAAATAGAAAATTAATATTTTTAACTTATAATTAGAATTTTCTAATTATATAAAAATTCCTTAATCATATGTTAAATATTACTAATTAGGATTAGTATTCCCTAATTACAATTGCTTATAAAGCAATTAGGGTCAAAATGGTCATTAGGGTTTATAACCCAATAATTAGGATTTCTAATAGAAAATAAATTTTCTAATTTAGAAATTAAATATTCGTAATTAGATTAGAGTTTTCTAATTACTCATAAATTGAAATAATTAGGATTAGGGTTTCATAATTAACATTGCTAATTTTAGCAATTAAATCCATAATTGAGCATTAGGGTTTCTGACGGAATAATTAAGGTTCCAAAATTTGAAATTAGGGTTTGTTAATTAATTAACATTTACCCTAATTATTACTTAATAGCACTAAAGCATTAAAATTCTCCGTTATGTTCCCAGATTAGGGTTTCAATTTTTATCAGAATCCAAAATTAGGGTTTTCAGATCTGGTATTAGGGTTTTCTAATAATCAACTAGAATTTCCAGTAATTCATTAGGGCTTTTCCTAATAAATTTAATATTAATGACGTTTAAACTTGTACATAACATTGTATTCCCAATCTAGGGTTTTCAATATCCGAATTAGGATTTCGTACTCCCGAAACTGAAACTAGGGTTTCCAGAACCGATTGCTAGGGTTTCTTATTAGACGTTAGGGTTTTCTAACTGAACGCTGTCGTTCTTAATATACGATTAAGGTTTAACACAGATATAATTTATCTGATCAACCCATGACCCTTAACCACATTTTGAACACATCATTAACCATAAAGACAAACATATTCACATAAATCCTTAATCCTGAATAATTCACCTATATCCTTTACCGAATTTTGAAATCCTCAAAATTCAATCCCAATAACATTAAACGCATGCACTTATTTTCTGTCTAGGTCTATTATTTGACCTTAAATCAATCATTTAAGATTTTAATAAATTGCCCAAATTCTCGGGTTGTCACAACAGCAATCTTGCTTTAAACTTTCCAATTATAAGATTGATTCTTTCTGGCTGTCATAATTTTATTAGATCACTGGGTGATCTCATCGTATATATTATGATTCAATTCTATGTCTTAATTGTTTTATTTTACAATCTCCTTTCCCTGCACTTCCAGTCTTTTAGACTATATCTATTCACCATTACTGTTTACTTTATTCACCAACTAACTCTATATGAGTTATTTGTATTTTTAACGTTTCCCTTTGTTCTAAGTTTATAGCCTAAGGTCTAACTCACCTAAGGTTTCTAACCCTATATCTCTGATACCATGATGTGAGGTCCCCGAACCCGGATACTTGAAACCCGAACTCAGTACTTCACGAAACCATTTCTATGAGCGGAAATATTACTAATAGTAATAACACTAATATAAATTATAAACTTATCTTACCTTTATCAGAGTTTAATCCCAAGTACGCAACCTTTACTATATGACACCGTAAACCTAATCTGTTTGCTTTCCTTTTCACTTGTTCTTGACCGAACCTTCTGATTGTTCACACTTATCTGAAAATATTTAAATTAAGCAAGGATGAGCATTTGAGTGCCCAGCAAGTATTTTATATATATATATAAGCTGAAAGAATTTAAATATTTTCTTTATAATATCCATCTACAACAAGTCAATAGTTGTGAAGTATTCTGAACCGATATTAATAACATAACAACCCTCTTTCAAAATTTTGAAACTACATACTGGCTATAAATAGAGTTTAAGTGACATTCTATGAACATTGTTTTTATTTTCGAAAAGGTTTAGCAGAACTTCATCTGCAAACCGTCATAACTTACGGACACGGGGGTGATCAGCCCGTTGTGCCCTGTATTGATCAATACTAAATTACAAGAACGATGTTATCATTTACTTGGTCCGCCTTTGCCGCATAAAAGTTTTCCCGTGAATGGGATGTTCATATTTGTCAGGGTTCCAGACAAAAGGTTTTATTTTATCCAACAATAATCTATAATTCAACATATATGTATAACAAATGTGTATCAACATGTGATTAAATACAATGATTATTCAAGTGGGGACACTTGTATAATCATTTCTAGAAATTAACGAACAGAATATATATATGAATTATCATATACTAACATATTGATAATCAAAGGGTGTATATAATATAGGTTTAACAATCTGTACATTAATAATAATAATTCTGAACTTCTCACTTCTGTCCATTGCATAAAGAAAATGCAAAGTTAGGATACTTGCCTGACGCGCTGCTTACAATTCTCAACTTAGTTCTATCTTTCTATCACGACCTATCACTAATCAAATCAATCGTTCGATTAGAACAATATACCATAACACATAGTACTGCATTTCGCAGTCAGCACAAAACCTAATCATCTTATCACACATATTCAACAATCATGGCATCACAAACTAACATCAACTCATTCCTAATCACATAGTCACATAACCTTAACAACCATTGAATCATAAATAAACAGTTAACTAATTAAATTATCTAAGTTAAGATCAATTTCTGAACCATGTCGGTCTACCGACATCTTTATCGGGTAATTATCGAGTCTAAGACTCTATTCTGTATCTCAATATCCAAATAGACAACTTAAACAACAATTGTACTATTTTTCATGACCTTATAATAATTTTAAAACAATTATTACCACTTATCATAATTTTTGAAATATCAGAATCATTATTAAATGATTTAAATATCAAACAATTCTATTATCATTAATATTTAATTAATATTAAACTATTAATGAAACCATTGCCAAAATATTAAAGTTATTTATAATAACTCAAAATATTTTTAAAGTACTTATATTACCCTTAAATGATTTTTTAAAACATCTAAAATTATTATTAAATAATTACCATTAATATTTAAATATTAATGAACTATTATCTAAATATTAAAAGTCATTAATTATAACTTAAAATATTTTTAATTCATTTATATCCCTTTTAAATGATAAAACCATTTTTAAACTATTTATTTAATATAATTATTAAATAAATTTAATATCATTAATCATTAAATAAATATCATTAATATTAAATTATTAATGAAATTATCCTTTAAATATTAAAAGTTATATTTTATAACTTAAAATATTTTTAGACACTTTATTTTCAATTTAAATGATTTTTAAAATAAAAAATCATTTGTAAACTAAATTATTTAATATAATTATTAAATATATTTAATATCATTAATAATCATTAATTAATGAATTTAACCTTTAAATATTAAAAGTTATATTTTATAACTTAAAATATTTTTTTTAAATACCTTATTATTATTTAAAATGATTTTTAATATAATAAAATCATTTTTAATTCATTTATTTAACTCATTTAATAAATAACTTAACTATCATTAATATTAATTTATTAATAAAAATTATCACAAAATATTAAAAGTTATCAAAAATAACTCAAAATTATTTTCTAACACAATAATATAATTTTTCATTATTTTTCATGAATTAAAACTATTTTTAAATAATTTATCTAATATTATAATTAAATAAATAAATACCATTTACATTCCAAAAATATTAAATATTTTCATAATATATCCAAAATAATTAAAATATAATTTTCAGACATTAAAATAATTTTTAATAATTTATTATATATTTTTAATAATTAAAACCCATTTTTATCAATTTTTTATTAATTTTTGGAAATTATAAATAAAACTATCGCTAAAGGGCTATAGCGACACTTTTTGTCGCTATAGATGTTCTTGAGCCCAAGAACACTGACAGATCAGTGTTCGAGTTGCCTCCTTTGACCGGCTGTAAATCGCAATCTGATCATGATTTGGTCTATCTAAAGCATTGATATTATACTCAGTATGTAGTACTACAACTATCGACAATTAATTAGGTCATACATCAAACACACAAGGAGATCTGAGCCCTCAAAGAAGCTGTCAGATCTGTTCTTCATTTTCTGGGTTACCCAAAAATGAAGAACAGTTCGTCTATCCAATTTTGGGCTTCTACAACTTGCAATCCATGCACTGTTTTTGTGATCTATGACTTCTAGGTTCTAGACCACATGTAACACTACAAATATATCATAAAACATAATCATAATAACAACAGATATATCCGGTAATAGCCGGTCAAAATATGGGTCAGACACTGTTCTTGGCCGAATTCTGGGTTTTCCAGAATTCTTCCAAGCTTGTGGTCAACGGTGGTTTGACCTCTAATTCCAACGATTATGTTGTAGATCTGGGTGATATAACGGTTTGTAATTGTAGATCTCATGTCATACTACAGGGATCAATTAACAACATAGCCAAATAACATAACAACAACAAGATCTATGGCCTTGAAAATCACTGCACGAATTCTGGAAATTTTCTGGAAAATTCTGGGTTTTCCAGAAACAGATCTGTGTTCGGTCAACCATGTTTGACCGTCTATAACTTTTGATCTAGACATCATCTAAGCTTGATTCCAGTCCTAATGTAAATACCATATAAAGAGAACAGATCTATAACATAAAATACTCAAAACACATAACACACACGAATCTAATGCTTCTGACATTCGGCTGTCAGTCAACTTTTTGAAAAATTTCCAGATTTTGAAAAATTACAATTTTGTGCACTTTGATGTTATGGGTTCGTGATTTATCAACCCAGATCATCAATTGACACCCTATTACACAACTTTGAACAGTCAATTGCAACAAATAACATAAAATCAAAGGATTTCTAAAATGAGGGTTTTATACCTATTATGCTTAATTCTTGATTTTGTGTTGCTGATTTGTTTTGGGCTGTCGTGGGGCTGATCTTAGGGACTGAAAAGCTTGCTAATTTCGTGGGTTTTGTGTGGGAGAGAATTAGTTTGAGCTTTTGAACAAAAATGAGCTAAGTATTGCACTTTCTCTCTCTTAATCTCTATTTATATAATTGTTGGATGCATGAATGGTTGTTGGTTGCCATTTTAAAGTCAAGAGAGTGGTTGGGTTTGGTCACCAACTCACATCTTGTCTAGATTTGCAAGCAAACATGAAATAAATAATTTTGACAAAAGGGCTTTTTGGTCATTTGTTACTTAATTTAATTAGCAATCTTGTAAACTTATCAAACCCTTAGGGTTTGGCCCTTAGGGTTTAACTCTAAGGTTTAGCATAAATCAAATTGTAGAATTTAACAAATAAGGTTTGTACAAAATAAATAAATGTAAATTTTAGTTTCCAAAAAATAATTAGGGTTTTATAATTATCAATTAAGGTTTCTAGAAATTTATATTTCCATTTATCAATTAGGATTTACCTAATTAATCACAACATCATATAACACAATTCTTGACAGATCAAATTCTCCAGTTTAGGTTTCCACTTAGAGTTTCTAATAATTAGAAAATACAAATATAAACTAGGGTTTTAATATTTATAATTAGGGTTTCCTAATTAGCATATCATGAAGTAGCACATAACATATATCACATAACACATTTATATAATAGCCTTAAACTCACAATTGAGTTTCAAAATTAGGGTTTTTCCACAGTAAAACTAGGGTTTTCAAATACTGCACCACAATTACTCAATCATTACTAGCTCACATACATACAGTACATATTTATAGCACTAAAAAATCAAAATATAAATAATATTATATTATTATCACCATTTCTTATTTCAGAACCATAAATAGGGTTTATAAAAATATTATTAGGGTTTGGTCGTAATATAACAAAACTGTTCCACACATTAACATTACACACATAACCATATATATCTATAACACTGACAAATAATAATATAATATTATTATTCTCATTCCTTACTCAAATCCCGAAATTAGGGTTTGGATTCCATATCTGATCTATCTGCCATATATAACATTATTAATTAAGTTAAAATAATTAACTTAATATCCTGGACAAAATTCATATAATGAAATAATCATTATAATTATTCTTAGTAAATAAGATAAAATAATTAATTTAATAATCTGGACAAAATCATATAATAAAAGAATTATTATTATAATTATTCTAAAATCATTTCATATATCATTTAAATAATATAAGATTATATTTTCCTTGAAAAATAAAACATTTCCAATAAGGAATTAATTAGTATAAAAAAATATAATTGATAATAGACAATAATTCTAAAATAATTCTATTTGCAATACTTAATGTAATAAATAAATAATATTTATCACACATATAATTATAATTACACATCACCTTTGCACATATCACCCATATTTATTTTAATAAATAAATAATAAAAAAAATTTATACGCAAAATTTATGATTTATTTTTATAGAAAATATCGGGTTGTCACACCAACTAAGCTCGCCCATGTGTCGCCGCTCAGCTGCGTACGTTGCCGTGTTGTAGCTGCCAAAATGGGGAAAGTCGAAAATGGGATGGAGGGAAACGGGAGAAGGGACCTCTAGGTGTCTAGATGTCGCAACAAAGAAATGGGGGAGATGAAGATGTCGCAGAAAAGAAATGGGGGAGGAAATATGAAAGGGAAAAAGAAATTAGCGAATGATTATTTCTAAGATTTGTGAAGGAAATATCCTTGGCCGTTAATGAAGAATTTTTCTCTCACAAAATAACTATCGCTAATTACATATTGCGAATAAAATTTTCTTCACACTTTTCAACAAAAAAATAGGCACCAATTATTATTTAATATCTTAAATTTGCGAAGGAAAAAAATTAATTTGTGAAAGAAATTTCTTTCGCTGATTGATTTTTGTCACACAATTTTTTTCCTTCACTAATCCTTCACAAAAAGGACTTATTTGTGAAGGAAATAATTCATTCACAAATTTTCCTTCGCAAGAGCCCCAATTTCTTGTAGTGTTACAGTAAGTTTACATTGACATATTTTGAATATGGCTTAAATTAGAATTAAAATTGGTAATCAATTCATAGTATAAGTGTAAATTGTTTATTGATTGTGAAAATATATGAAGAAACGAATGCAAAGTAATTGAAACTAACTGTTTCGATTGTAAAACGAATTCACAGTGAAGAATTTCGATATGAATGTCAAAAGAAGAGGAAATAAGATAAATAGTGAAAATTAAAGGTTTTAATCATGATGTTTATTTTGTTAAGGTGGTTAGAAACGTGTTAGAAACATTAGTTTATGTTTATGTAAACATATTACACCTTGGGTAGGTTGGTATAGTTGTTAGAAAAGAGTTTGTAGGCCTAATTTGGCTTTCTGTAGTGTTCTAGATGATAAGTCACAAAAATGCAGAAGGGACCACCGCCCCGGCGAGCTATCCTAGAGCAAAGACCCCCGCCCCGGTGGGGGGGGGGGTAGTCTGTCTAGCCAAATTTTGGAAAAGAAACTGACCGGACATGTTTTACTAAAATGAGCATAACTGTTTCATATGAACTCCGATTGATACGATTCAAGATGATCCGAAACGAGGAAGAATATACCTATAACGTTTATTCTTTAATTTATTCAATTTGATGTCGTTATTAGGGGTCAAAATTGCTATCTTTAGGACTGTTGTGCATTTGGAGGCCATCAGATGGCGTCGGGATGCACGAATGCAAATGCAGTCCTTTGTGTGTTAGTATAATCTAATCTAAAGATAATGATAACATGTTGGACATGTAATAGGATGTTAAATCAAGTAGTTAATGTGCATATGGTGCAATGACATGATCACTTAAGTAGTTGTAATAAAGTTAAAATGTGATGTTCATGAAAAGATGTGATGTTTAAACTTAAACTTAGTTAGTGAGCTATACCTAAAGTGATAAAGAAACTCATGAAGCTAATATTAGTGTAACTAATGTGTATTATTAATACATATGGTATGTGTAGGACTCGTGGTGAACATGAGTACTGATTGTTTAACCTACGCACGAGGCAAGTTATCTAACTCTACTTTTATAATTGTGCAAGTGCTTAAACTTTATTAATGTATTGAGCAAGTTCCTAAACATACTTATATATCTATTCTAACTTGATTATTTTCATGTAAACTCTTCAACTTAACTCTTACTTTGAGAAGGGTTCCTATCTTTAATGTTGTTCTAATTACACAAGTTCCTAAATTCTGTTACTCTTATGTTGAGCAAGTTTTATTCCTCAATTTGTTATTAATCATGCACGTTCATTAACTCACTTCTTTTATTGAGTAAATTAATAGCCTTAGCTTATTATTGTTCAAGCAAGGTTTGGTATAGTATTCAATGTCTATGCTTTCTAGATCATTTCTAAATCATGTTTTTCGATGTATAATGTTGATTCACTTATAATTCATGACTATTTCATATCATATTATTATCGAGCACTTGAAGTGATATTAAACTATATTGATTCAACTAATCCTTAGTTGATGTTCGTTGAACTCTAAATTACCTTGAAGCTTATCCAAACCAAATATCCTTTGGTGCGGACTCGTATATTAAAACTGAGATGAACAACCCTATTATAGGGGATTACTTACGCGTAAGCGTTTAGATGTTTGTGCACAACACATGGTACAAAGGGCTGATACCCCTAAGTACGTGAAGACCCTACAGTATAACTGTTTAGGTTAAAGTTGAAATATTACTTGTAACCATGGACATAGTTTGTGGTCTTATATCCCTCAGATATTTCATATTTTGATTCCAATTTTTGGTTATCATTGACAGAGTATTATTTAGTTCTAAAGAGCTTATTCATTGATGGTTATTATGCTATCGTTGTTCATTGCTATATCTAGTGAGCATTTATTTTGCTCACTCTTGCATAAATTTAATTATTGTAGCTAAAGTTGAGAAGGTCGATAAACTTACCACAAACAAAGGAAAAGGAAAAATGTACAAGAGCATTTATAATGCCCCCATATCTATACTCCAATGGTATCCGATATAGTGCTTACAACGAATCAATATAATGCATTGAAATTTATACACATATGGTATCTGATTATAAGCTTATATTAAATTAAGGGACTATCAGATATATTTCTCATAGATCCAAGGTTCACAGTATCCCATAACATATGTCAATTCTCAAGAGAACTAATACTGTGTTTGGATACCCTCACTTGGATATATGAACTATATCTGTGAATAGAATCTATCTATCCGAAATTAAGAGTACAAGTAATAACATAAACAGTCCATATTACTAATACCCTCACCCCAGATGTATAGTTTATGCTATGCAAATTTATACTATCGTATCGATAGTAATTATCTATCCGAAATCCAGAGTATCAATAACAACATGAACAGTCCATGCTATTAAAACCCTCACTCAGATAAATAGTTCCCAAGGATCTCAATTAGATTCAAAGATTTCTAAATTACATCTATATATCTAAGAAAACAAGGATGCAGAAATAAAAGATGTTATATATATTAGGCTTAAATATAGTTTACTACCCTAAACTATGGACCATATTCCACTTCGGTGATCCACCTTTCAATTTTGTCAATTAGATGATTGAACTATTAATTTTTTCCACTTCCATTCAATTGGGTCTGCCACGTCAGAAATTGCTGGCGTGGTCGTTTGGGTGGGTCAGAGTTAAGCTGATGTGTAACAAAAAAAAAGAATATTTTAATTTTTGATTAAATATTTATTATTCATTAAGGGGTACAATTGTCAAATCACCTTATATTTAATATTAATACCAATTAAAAACAACAAAAGGCTAAATAAAACAAACAGATACGGATCAAATCTCTTCTCCCCCAACTTCGATCAAAGGTATTCACTCACTCAAAGTCTAAAACCATCATATTAGAAGAAATGCAGGGCCTCTTTGCTTAATTCTCCAAACTTCCCCACAAACTTCTCTCATCTCCCGCAAAAACCCTAAAATTATCCCTTCAAAAGCCCAGATTTCTTACTAAATTATTGGGTTTCATGGATCACGAAGAGGAAGATTTATCAATTTCGGTTGCTAACCATAATTCGAATCTCAATCGGTATCGAATCATGAATGGCCCTTTATTGCATTCATCAAGTTGGTTTGAAATTCGTTTGTTTTACTTTCGAATTACTCCTTGCGTCATTGACATCGTTCCGAATCACCTCAATCTCCGTCGCAAAATTAGGGTATCCCTGGAAATCAATGGCGCTAAGGTTCCGGCATCGGACACGGTGGTAATTACCCTTCGCCGAGATCGGGTGGATAAGGAGACGGCGGAAGTGACGTATGTGAGTACGGATAATGTTAGGGTTACTGGAGCGATCGAATTTGAGGTATTAGAAGAAGAAGAAATGATTTTGTGTGGGTCTTTAAAGAGAATGGAGTCTAGTTGGGTTAATGGAGATGGTCACTCGAAAACTTGATGGAGTATAGATTGTTATACCGCGGCAATTGGAAATGGGAAATTATCGTCTGCCTTTTTTTAGCCAAAGTTGGGGATTTCTTCGTCGTCTATAGAGGTTTATATTGATGGGTGTTGTTCAAGTGTGTCGGTGACCTTGACCAAGACAATTTAGGTTAGTCCCAAGCGGAAAATGTCAAGGAAGGGGATGCTTGATGCAATTCCGGAGGACAATGAGGTTGATAAGGAGTAGAGGAGAAATTAATTTTAGAGGCTTCGAAATTAATTTTGGTTGTGGATACCTCGTCGTTGAGGGCCTCTTTGCTTAATTTTGATTCACCATTAATATTCCCAATTTCAAGGGTTTTGTAAATCACTGATTATAATTGTAATGTGAGTTTTGCTGCTTGAGTTAGCTAAAAATGCAGCTATGGATAACAAACATACTCGAATTGTGCCTCGACTCAGTCGATTGGCGGTGAGAAACGATGAAGAACTGGGCAAGCTTCTTGGTTTACCCACGGGCTGATTTGATGATTTTTAGCTGCAAATCTTGATCTTCAATGTTAGGCTAAAATGAATTTTCTAATGATTTTTGATGGTTTTAGATTTTGTTGTTTTTGATTAGTATTATTGTATAATATAAAGTGGTTTGACAAATTTTCCCTTTCATATATAATATTTGTATAATTAAATATTAAAATATTCTTTTTTAGTTACACATCATGTGATAACCCGGGATTTCAAATAATTAAAATTTTATGAATAAATTTTTTTTATTAATATTAATATTGATTATCAATTGTGCGACAAGTATCTGTGATACGAGTCTCGAGAAGGTCAATTTGTGTATTGACTAATAAATTAGAGTAGAGTTGTGCTTAATCGCTTTAGAAACCCCAAACCTATTTCTGGAAAAAGGATTCGATAGAAAATATAATTAAAATAATTATATTAATGAGTACGCGTGTGTATCGTTTAGAATTTTTGATCAATAATTGATCAGGATAAGGTTTAAAATTTATAAAACCCAATAAGAGATTAGAAACCCTAATCTTAGATTAAGGAAACCTAACGTACAGTTAGAAACCCTAATTGAAAGACGGGAAACCCTAAGTTCATATTCGGGAATCCTAAAACCCTAATTAGGAAACCTTAATTCTAATTAGTAAGCCTAATGTGTGTATTAAACTTTAATATGATTAGAAAACCCTAATTATATTTTAGTTATCTTAATTTCTATTTTACAAACCCTAATTGTAATTTAGAAATTTTAATTTTTCTAATTAAAACCCTAATTTCATATTCGAGATTTCTAAACCCTAATTAGGCAACCCTAATCCTAATTGGAAGGCCTAATATATTTATTAAACGTTGATATGATTAGGAAAACCTAATTTAATTAGCAAACCCTAATTTTAGTTTTAAATTCTTAATTTTTTATTTTTAAAACCCTAATTAGAAAATTCTAGAATTGGAGTATTTTGAAAACCTAAGGGTTAGAACCTTAGGGTTAAACCCTAAGGGTTTGAACAAATGTCAAGAATGTCATTAAATGTATTTAGCAAATGACAAAAAATGCCCTTTTTGGATTTTATTTATGTAACTTGTAAAATGGCCAACATCTTTAGTGGTTTACCAACTAAGTTGACTTTGGTGACTTAAAAATCTCAGTCACCAGCCGAAAATCACAGATCATGCATGCATGTATCTAAGTAGTATATATATTGATTTTGGAGAGAGAAAATTCATAAAAACTAAGCCAATTTCTCTCTTGCTCTCACCAACTCTCTCTCTCTCTTTCTCCTAAACCAACGAAATTGCTAAGTATATCAATTCTATATACAGCCCTAGATAAACCAATAACAGATTGGAGAGCCAAGATCTAAAATTATTCAAGAAAAGGTATAAACCTAATTTTTATTTTTGATCCATGTTGCTAAGAAAAAGTTTTTGTTTACGTGTTTAGATCTTTGCTAGATGATGTTTAATGATGATCTATGTTGATATAACATAGATCCATAGCATCAAAATGCTTTAAAAGTAAAGATTTTTAAAACTGCCAAGAACAGAAATTGTGGTTTGACAAGCTAATGTCAGGCTCCACAGATTCTGGTCTGTTTAAGATTTTTCTTGTTTTATGTTTTGGATCGGTAGTATGACATGAGGACTATAATCTGGAAGTGGAATCTCAGCCATTCCATGTCGAGGTTTCAAGATATTCATGGTCAAAGTGAGTTGACCGAGCTTGACTAACACTTTTTGGGTAACCCAGAAAGTGTGAATCCGTGTCTGACAATATCTTTAGGCTCCTTATTCTGTCAGTTCGGTTCGTTTTTTATGTTGTTGTAATACACTTGTAGCCTGCTGTATGCACTTGAGATCCATGGTTTTACTTTCCACAAAAAGAGTTTAGATTGAGTGTAATTAATGGTCAAAGTAGGCATGTTGAGCACGGATAACGTTTCTGGGAAAAACCCAGAAACGGATGAACCAAGTTTCTAACATACTTTGACCAGATTGAATCAAGATATTTTGATGTTTTTGGACTGAGATATTGACATCTCGTTGTTCGTTGTCATGAATACTATGTGTATGAATCATAAAACCACAAAAATAATGATCTGAACCTAGATTAAAATGACCTGGAAAGTGACTAGAGGAACTATTAGGTTTCTGGAAAAACCTAGAAACCGTCTGACAATGACTTGGAGAGGCTAGATCTAATTTTTTGTTTGTTGTATGACCTATATTTTGATTTAGAGTTGTAGTAGTGCATATTTACTACAAGATCATGGTTGGTCAAACGAACAACCATAAACACGAAGCTGTCATTGTTCTTGAGCTCAATAACACCAACAGCGATGATTTGTATTGCTATAGCCCTATATAGCGACGATTTAATTAATTTTTATTTTCTGAATATTTCAGAAATTATTTAAAAATAGAAATAAATTCTAAAAATTACCAAAAATGGATTTAAAAATTATTTTAAATTATGAAAAATAATTTTTGACCAATTGAAATATTTTTCTTTAATATTTATAATTATTTAAATATTAAAGGTATTTAATTTATTTAATTAGTATATTAAATAAATTAGAGAAAAATGATTTAATATTATGAAAATTCATTTTAAATAAGAATAATGTATTTAAAAATACTTTGACTTATAAAATACAACTTTTAATATTTTTGGAGAATTTTCATTAATAATTTAATATTAATGATATTAGATTTATTTAATTATTAAATTAAATAAATAAGATAGAAAATGATTTTATTAATTTAAAATTTATTTTAAATAAGAATAAAGTGTTAAAAAATATTCTGAATTATAAAATATATATTTCAATATTTTTGGAGAATTCTCATTATTAAATTAATATTAATGATATTAGATTTATTTAATTATTATATTAAATAAATGAATTAAAAATAGTTTTATTGATTTAAAAATCATTTAAAATGAGAAAAATGATTTAAAAATATTTTAGATTATAATTAATGACTTTTAATATTTTGATGATAATTTCATTAATATTTAAATATTAATGGTGATTATTTGAAAATGATTTTAATTATTTTAAAAATCATTTAAGTAGGATATTGTTAATTTAAAAATATTTTAAGTTATTAATAATAACTTTAATATTTTGACATGTATGTTATTAATATTTTTATATTATTAAATATTAATAATGATAAGATCATTTGATAATTAAATCAATTAAAAATTATTTAAGTGTTTGAAAAATTATTATAAATTATAATAATTGTTTATAAATTATTAAAAGCTTCTGAAAAATATTATAAATGATATTTGACTTATCTAAAATAATATTGAAGCTTAGAGACCAAGTTTAATTGATAATTGTTGGTTGATTTCATAATCAAAGCAAACGTGCAAGTATACACGGTCAACAAGTAATAAAGTGATAAGAAAAGTATCGTTCCCACGAGGAATTATTTAATAAAAATTACCAAGTACTAACTCTTAATCAAATCAATTTTATTTAAACAACTGTAAATTGTGATTTTTCTAATTAAGAAAACTAAATTAACTAATTAAACTAAATTACTTTATAAATGAATTCAAATAAATAAAGGTTAAGACTTCAATATCCCCAATTATGAACTATAAATCAATTATTTAATTATCCCAATTATTATGTCTACTGAATTGTTAACAAGAATTTTCAAATGTCAAAAGTCCTTTTCCAAGTGATCATTTGACTTCTATTTAATCCAGATTAATCTTGCTATATTTCTATGCAAAACAATTGAATTAAAATCCTTCAATTTCAATTCCTTATGTGTAAGACCCCAAATTTTATAAATAAAGATGAATTTTCTATAAATATTATTTTTGAATATTATGGAATAAATTTGATATAATGTTATAGTTGTGGGTAATATTTATAAATATTGCAAAGTAAGCAAGTTGTTATAAAATATTCGTTTGGTCGGGGAATATTCTTTTTGTTGGGAAATATTCATACGACGGCTCAATCATTGGTGGACCCCACAACGGAAGTATTGTCATAGTTAGAAAACGACAAAATTATCTTTCTATAAAAATAACGGCGGAGGTGTTACCGTTAAAACTGTTGAACTACCCGGTAGTAAAAGTACAATAATATGTGTGGTTGCATAGTAGCACACGGTATTGACTATTGATGCTTACGTGAGAAGTCACTCAGCTATACTCAATTATTGCTACAATAATTGCTGCATCATATCTCTTATATTATTGATTCAATTATTGTCACAGTATCATCTGTATACTATGTTATATTATTAAATCAATAATTGAGACAACAAGTTATAAATGATTAATAATTTTTAAAAGATTAAATATGTGTTGATTAAAAATAAAATGATTTGTGGTAATATTTATTCAATCCTTGATGTATATAAAGAGTCTGTTATGAGACGTTTAAGGTAAGTTTGGTTAATTTATGGGGGGCCCATATGTCATCATCTAAGAGTCAATAGTAATTACCTTCATCAATAGTAATTACCTTCATCAATAGTAATTACCTTCGTCAATAGTAATTACCTTCGTCAATAGTAATTATCTTTACCAGTCGTCAAACCACTTGCCGTTTCACATTATAGGCGTCGAACCAATTATCGTTTCACATTACAGGCGTCAAACCACTTTTCTTTTCACATCATCAGTCGTCAAGCCATTTGTCTTTTCACATGGCAAGTGCTAAGCTAGAAATCTTCTATAAATAGAGGCCTAGTGCTTCATTATTTTTCACGAATTCATTCAAGCTATAGAGAGAGAAAGTATAGAGAGAATAAGAGAGAAAGAAGAAGAGTATTCTGTTACTACACTACTGCAGTATTCAATCTCCTACTAAAGTAAAGGGTGTTATTCTTTCTTATTCATGAAGAGAACTGTTGTTATTCCATTGCTTATTATTCTTTTAGAATAACCTGTATACGCGGTTTACCCTATACTTGGTGACATTCTTCTATTATTCTATTGGAACATCCTGTCTGTGTGATTTACACCGGACCTGGTTCCATCTTTATTATTATTCTGTTGGAACATCCTGTCTGTGTGTTTTACACCGTAACTGGTTCCGTCTTTATTATTATTCTATTAGAACATCCTGTCTGTGTGTTTTACGCTGGACCTGGTTCCATTCTTTATTATTATGTTGGAATATCCTGTCTGTGCGTTTTACGCCGAACCTGGTTCTGTTATTTATTATTCTGTTGGAATAACCTGTATGTGCAGTCTATCGCATGCATGTTGATTTCTTTTGTTATTCTATTCTTTATTATACTTAGTTGGTTAAAACTTTAACTTTTATACTCCATGAAATTAGTGGAATATCCTTGATATTTGCGCTTCATCCAGTATCCTTTCATAGAAACATTCTTCTAAGTATTCTTGAATTTTACTCTACAAAGCAGTATCATGTTGACAGTTTGGATGTTATTGGTTCCTGGATAAATTAATTCTTGAACTTGTTTTATTGAATTCTTATATCATTGTCATCATCCTCATGTTTATATTATGTTAAAAGTCATTTGTGGCCTATAGTGTATAGATGGACTTGGTATGATTATGACCAGGGATTATTCGGTGTAATCATAACCGTAATGTTACAAATGATGTGGTAAAAATCCTCATTGGCCCGTAGTGCATTGATGGATAGTTGTTGGCATGATCATGACCATTAATGAATACACAAATATTCTTGGCCCGTAGTGCATGGATAATTGTGGTCGTGATACTTAAGAATATCCTTGGTCGTAGTGCAGGGGTGATTCGATGATTTGGAATATTTATTAAGCTGAGTCTCAGCTATAACAGTGATGAAAAACCTTTTAAATCATAAAAGATAGTAGATTTTATTTTCTACTTGACTCTTTTAATGGATTGCTGGTTCCGCTGCAGTTAAACTTGATGTTTATTATATTTTATCAGTTTAACACTATTGAAGGCTAATGATAATTTATTCTGCATTATTTTAATCATAATATTTCTTACTGGGCTAGTTGAGCTCACCCTTTCTTTCACTGTTCTCTTCAGGAAATGAGAATATAGCTGGGACGAGTCGGGGAACGGAGTAATGGTCCAGAGGATAACATTAGTAGTCCTCACTATTCTGTGAAATAGTGTGATAATAATTGTAATGAGGACTCCTTTTGAGTTTGTATAATCTCTAGTAGACAATATTTGTATTCAAACTCACAGTTTATGTTTTGTCGTATTGTACACGACAGTTATATTAGTAAGTTATATTTGAATTCTGTACCATGTATCTGGCGACTCAAGATGGGTGATGTATACCTAATTTTGGGGGGCGTCACATTATGTGTTACAAGCGGTGAACAGATATTTCCATTCAATTCACAAACCTAATTATTCACCATGCAAATAACTAAGTCACATGTTATCATGCCCAGTTCTAACCCAAGAATTCCTCTTTCAATTTCTTCTAGAGTAACAAGGTAATTACTGATCAAATAATTAGTCAATAAGTACAAGGCATGATAAATAATTCACTTTAACACAAATAATTGGAACAAATCAAATAACTAATTTATAGACATAAAAGGTTCAATTGAAATCTTAGTAAAAGAGTTAGTTCATAATTAATGAATTAAAACCAAGAATCCACAACTGAATAGACATTAAACGATAAAAGTATGATAAGAGAAGAGAATAGAATCTGTTGTCAGCAAATCTGATGCTCCCCTCTTGCTCCTGCTCTTGATCTTCAATGATCTCCAAGTTGCTTCAATCTCCAAAACTAATAAGAACTAGGGTTAATGTCTAATCTAATGGAGTGTATCTCTAATATAATCTATGTAATCTCCCTTTACTTTATGACTTACATCATGTATTTATAGGTTACAAGTCCAATTTTTAGCTTAGGAACAAACCCAATATTATTTGGAGTCAAAAAAGTGTCAAAATTCGCCCCAAAACGGGTCCAAGCTGACCCAATCTCTTCCCCAGTGCCCCAACACTGGGCAC
This sequence comes from Panax japonicus, assembly GCA_020205505.1. Classification (NCBI taxonomy): domain Eukaryota; kingdom Viridiplantae; phylum Streptophyta; class Magnoliopsida; order Apiales; family Araliaceae; genus Panax; species Panax japonicus. Next base: position 22,507,023 of record CM035113.1, on the reverse strand, counting down.
GGTGCTGCGACACTTCCTTCCAGTGCCCCGTCACTGGGCATAGGCCTGAAATGGGCGCCCCGGCGCTGGCCACTATTCTGAAAAATTTCTGCTCCGATATCTTTTGGGAAAATGACCATAACTTCTTCGTCCGAACTCCAATTTCAATGGTTCAAGATGTTCCGAAAATAGGAGACATAGATCTACAACTTTTATTCTTTGTGTTCTTCGAAATAAGGTCCCAAGAAATACTCAAATTGGCTCTGAAGTGACTGTTGTGTAAATGACAAGCCGAAAACGCGCATCTAGCCACCCCAAACGTCGATCCAAGTAACTTTTGTCCCAATTCCTACAAAACAACATAAAACATGCATGAATAGACATAAAAACTTAAAAACAACCAAAAGATTAAGTTCAAACGCACTCAATTATGAGTATAAAACTAACTCATCAACAATTAATATGTTAATTATCGGATATGGTGACCAGGACACCGAGAATGGACCGAAGTCCAACCAGACCAAAATAGTTAGACTTGATAAGTGTTTATATAGGTTATAAACACTAATTTGGCTATGTGGTAATGTGCCTAGAAGAAGTTTGACTATGAATTATAGTGTTGTGTGTTGTGAATTATTGTGCTAATTGTGATACCGATATTATTGGTTATAGGTCTCTCAAACGCAGATAAGTTTATTGTGTAGAAGTAATCAATGTGGAAGGCAAGTCTCCTAACTCAACCTTGAGTTATATTCATTCAATTATTATAATGGTTAATTATTGCTAATTATACCATGTCCAGGGAATTTATTGTTGATTATTCGCAGTTAGTGCATGATTAATAATTCAAATTGAATTACTGATTCGGAGAATATACATTTGTAGAAAAACTGTTGTTGGATATTCATATTCGTAGAAGATAGAATTGGCAGTACAGATAATTCCTGTTTATTGTCGAATTATGTTGAGAAATGTCTTAGCTAATTATTCTGGCTAGACGAACATTTGTTAGAACTTGATAAATTCGAGAAGAGAATTCAATTGTTATTGATAGATCGATGCCAATTATTTCAGCTAGATCAATAAGTAAATAGAATTTGAAATCATTAAATTTTGTTGTTAAATCAAATCTTGATTTAGAGACTGAGAAGAACAACCTTTTATATAAAGGGAACATTTTAGGTCGTATATTCGGCCATTGCGCACTGTTAAGTATTATGCATAATATAGGGTATAATAAAGCTGATCACTTGTTATACTTGTAGAGGGGTATGATTTAATCTTTATGGTTATCTGATACTCCTGCGTATGTATCAAAGTAACTCTTTGATAGATACCCGAGAAAGTAGAAGTTCTAGATCCAATGGATCGCTCAGCATAAATCTGGAAAACATTCCACTTTGTTATTGCGTAGAATTAATTCTTGTTTATTCATTTGAATATCGTAGAAACTTTGAAAGCGTTGTACTCTTTCATTATGAAATTATTATGTTGCATAAAAAGTGAGAAGCCTTGTTATTGATTAACGCATTGTTCAGCTAATTCGAAGTTCCCCGAACTTTGGTATCATTCTATCAAAATAGATAGTCTATTATTCTGATACTTATACATTCATTGTATATCTTAACTTGCGGGGCAAATTTTTTTCTCACCCTTGCTAAATAAAACTTTTTAGCTAGGGACGAAGTTACAGAAGGTGATGTGAAGAATAGAGGCAAAATGTTGGAGTAGTTATAATAAACTTATTATTATGTTATGTTTGTAAACCCTTTTTGTTTATCTAAAGGGTATGTTTGTAATGTTAAGGTTAGAGAACCTGGGACTAATGTATTAACAATCTCTGTTAATGACTTATGTATTACTATTTCTATATGAATGGGTAGTTAGATGTTATTATATTGTGGATCGTGAGCACCAAACTCGGGGGTCAGGTAACCCGGATTTGGGGGTGTCACAGGTTGGTATCAAAGTTGTATTGACCCAGGTGTCACAAGTTGGTAGAAGAGCTATAGGTTATAAACCTTAAGTGGAGTGGGGGGAAAACCCTAGGATTATAACCATAAGCGAAATCTAGAATACTCATTTAGAGTACTAAGTGAAGGATTGTCGAAATATATCGATAGTGAGATATGTTGACATATAGTGTGAGAAGTTTGTACTGGAGAAGTATTAATCAAGTCATTTAGACTGATTGTAGGAATTCTGGAGAAGATGAAATGAGTGCGGACATGCTAGCGGCTGTTGCACTAGTGCTAGTAGCCGAGGTTCCAGCGCAAAGCGAATTAGTTGAGAAGGTGGGAGAAGATGAACCTATGGTCAATCTGGGGAGCGATCATGACAATTATCCCGAGATGTATCGGAGTAGTGATGAGAAGGCGGAGTTTGAAGAAGCTAAGATGGAAAAAAGAGAATAAGATCAAAGTTAGAGAACAAGATCAAGTATCTGCAGAAGTTCAAGAACTCCGGAGAAAAGTTCTCTTGGAGGAGTTATGGAAGACGGAGCAAGCGTTACGCAAAATGACTGAAGAATGGAATGAGCTCAAGGCGCAGGTGAAAAGGATGAAGACTGAAGCTGGTGGATTGTCTGAAGGAACAATCAAGCAGAAGAAAGGCAAGAAAAAGAGAAAGAGGAACAACGACAACGACAACTCTGAAAAATTCAAACCCAAAGAAGGAGCAAGTCTGCAGCAAGTGTGGAAAGACTCACGTGGGAGAATGTACGATGTGAAAAAACGTGTGCTTCAATTTTAAGTCGGAAGGAAATATTTCCCAATATTGTCCTAAGCCGAATGCAACAAGTGTCCCAGTAAGAAGAAGGCTGGTGAAGGAAGTGGACGGTAAATAGCTTAAAGTTTAAGCGATAGTATCTTTTGATAGTGTGTGATATTAGCGGTTGTAATATCAAGAACGATGTGTGAAAATACGTATGTGTATATATATATATATATATATATATATATATACTTGTATGAGTGAAATCTTTATTTTTTATATGAATATAAGATTAAGATTAATTTTGGAGTTCTTAAAACTCATACTTATGGTAAGTTCATGACTCATAATTATATGAAATGTTTTGAACCCCTCAGTGAATGGATGCCAAAGTTCTGACAATGATAAGTTCATACACTCATATAATTGTGGCAAGTTCCTAAACCCCTAGGTGTGGTAAGTTTGATGAACTCGGGAATAGTTATGTGTGAATGGAGAATTACAACTTTTGTTTAAAGTTGTGTTGTTAATCCTGATATTATTTAAAAAAAGGATAGTACTATGTGTTAAGTGCTAGATGTACTGTGTGCTATTTATGCAATTATATGAGATTTTTTTTCTTATTTTGTTATTAATAAGAATCTGTGTAGAGAAGGAGAATTAATGTAAGACTTTTATCAGATAATGCCGCCAAGGAAGGGAGGTCTAAAGAGAAATATGGAAGAACAATGTGTTAATCTGAAGCAGAAGAATATGTCAGTGGCAGAATATTTTGTCAAGTTCGACGAGGAAGCAAAATTTTCTCCACATCGAGTGGACACTGAGGAGCTTAAATCACGATGTTTTAGGAACGGATTGAAATCGTTGGTACTCGAGTAGCTGGATGTGCTGCAAATTAGTTCATTTTCAACATTATTAGAAAAAGCCATTATTGCTGAAGGAGAAATTGAAGCTGTAGTAAAGAATAGACAAGAACAAAGAAAGGAGGCTGAAGGAAATATTATGATAGGTGGTAGTGGATGTAGTAATCTTAATAAACGTAAGAGGGATGGTAATATTAATTTAGGAAATAATCCAGTAGAGATTAGGAAGAAAGGCGCATCGTGTGTAGTTTGCAGGAAGCTTCATCAAAGAGTTTGCTTGAAGAAAAAAGAAGTCTGTTACAACTGTGGTCAAGAGGGACACATGTCACCTCAGTGTCCCATTCCAAAGAAGACACGAGGTTGTTTTGCGTGTGGGTCGACCGATCATCTGGTCCGAAATTGTCCGAAGAGAAATGTAGATAGGAGAAGTTCCAACAAAGGACCTGGTAGCGGAACCTTTGCGATTCGAGGACCTGCACATCTAAGAAGACCAACAACATTCACTTTTAGCATGACAGTTCCAAATGCAGCAGCTGCCCATGAAGTGGCGACAGGTAACGAGTTCAGTTAGAAATTTAAATACGCGAGTAATCATGATTAGATATTGTTGTGAATTGGTTTCTTTTATAAGATTCAAGTCACAGGTTATAATATGAAACACAATTGAAAATTGTGTTACTAAAATGAATTGATGATACAACTTTAAAAGATTGTAGAGAATAAGAAAACGGTGATTCCGAGGACGGAATCCTTTTAAGGAGGGGTGAATGTGATAACCCGGGATTTAGAATAATTAAAATTTTACGAATAATTTTTTTTTATTAATATTGATTATCAATTGTGCGACAAGTATCTGTGATACGAGTCTCGAGAAGGTCAATTTGTGTATTGACTAATAAATTAGAGTAGAGTTGTGCTTAACCGCTTTAGAAACCCTAACCCTAATTTCTGGAAAAGGGATTCGATAGAAAATATAATTAAAATAATTATATTAATGAGTACGCGTGTGTATCGTTTACAATTTTTTATCAATGATTGATCAGGATAAGGTTTAAAATTTATAAATCCCAAAAAAAGATTAGAAACCCTAATCTTAGATTTAGGAAACCTAACGTACAGTTAGAAACCCTAATTGAAAGCCGGAAAACCCTAATTTCATATTCGGGAATCCTAAAACCCTAATTAGAAAACCCTAATCCTAATTAGTAAGCCTAATTGTGTATTAAACTTTAATATGATTAGAAAATCCTAATTATATTTTAGTTACCTTAATTTCTATTTTACAAACCCTAATTGTAATTTAAAAAAATTAATTTTTGAATTAAAACCCTAATTTCATATTCGGAATTTTTAAACCCTAATTAGGCAACCCTAATCCTAATTGGAAGGCCTAATATATTTATTAAACGTTGATATGATTAGGAAAACCTAATTTAATTAGGAAACCCTAATTTTAGTTTTAAATTCTTAATTTTCTATTTTTAAAACCCTAATTAAAAAATTCTAGAATTGGAGTATTTTGAAAACCTAAGGGCTAGAACCTTAGGGTTTGAATAAATGTCAAGAATGCCATTAAATATATTTAGCAAATGACAAAAATGCCCTTTTGGATTTTTATTTATGTAACTTGTAAAATGGCCAACAACTTTAGTGGTTTACCAACTAAGTTGACTTTGGTGACTTAAAAATCTCAACCACCAGCCGAAAAATCTCAGATCATGCATGTATCTAACACTATACCAAAAAATGGTCTATAGCGAAGGAAATTTTGTGAAGGAATTTATTCCATCACATGAGGAGTTGTTTAGCGAAGGAACTGTGAATGAAAAAAGTATAGTGACAATATAGTCATTAGCGAAAGAAACATCTTTCACAATTTATATTTTTTCTTTCGCAAAATTGAGATGGTAGAAACATATTTGGCGCCAATTTATGATAAAAATTTGTGAGGAAAAAAATCTATTAATGAAGAAATTATTACTCACTATATATTATTGTTCCGACGTTTTTTGCGAGAGATAAAATTGGTTACTGTTTTATTTTAAATAATTTTTTAAAAAATTAATTGTGATAAATATAAATTGTAATATAAATACATTAATTTTTTTATAGTAATAAATTTATTTTTTATAACATTTTTTAAATAAATTATAATATCAATTATTTCTTTTAAAACTTTAAAATTTCATACGAAGATGACTCTCTTTTGGATTTTCGCTCTCTACTTTTTTTCCTTCTTCTGATTCTGATTCTGATTCTGATTCTTCTTTTCTTTTCCTCGCATCCGTTTCTCTGATCTCAATTCACACGGTGAGCCCCTCTCTCCTCTCGGAGGGGTTACCCGATTCTTCTGTTCCTCTAGTTGGTATGCCAGTTATTGGGTTTTCTAACCCTTCAAATTCGAATGTTCCCCTTAATGGCTTGGGTGAATCTATTGTTGGGATGGCAGAATCTGATGTTTTAGATGCAAATGTTAGGGTTTTCTCGGATGATTCTGACTTTGAAGGGCTTTTGAGTTTAGACATTCAAAACCCTCTGGCTAACTCTGAAGTTCACGATTTTTTTAGGCAGCTCAGTACATATCCCAGCAAGATAGAATTAATGTAGTTTCAAGCGCAAAAAGAATCGAGATTTGTCAGATTTTATTTCTGCTCAAGGGTTTTGTATCCAGGATGTGAATAATTTGACTCAAAAAGGTTAATCTGTTAGGAAGTTTGATACCCGCAACATGTTCGTTAAAAGTCATGTGTTAGTGGACTGCTCTACCCGCTCTATGTCTGTCAAAGTTGAATACCAAAGTTGACAACGTAGAAAACTGGATATTTGACTTCGCAAACTACTTGTATGTTCTGGAGAGTGGAGCTTTGGTTCTTAGTGACAGAGGCATCTGCTGTATTGATGAATTTTACAAGATGTCAGAAAATGCAAGGAGCAATGTTACATGAGGTTCACCCTTTTCGCTATTTACACTGCATTTTGATTGATTCAGTTTTTTAAACAAATTAAAGGAAAACATTGGTGAAATTGACCCTGTTAGAGTTTTCATATGCAGTTAAAAATCTAATAGAGATGCAAAATTTTAATTTTCTAAAATTATCACCTCCAATTGTTATATCTATTTAAAATTTTAAACTTCTTGTAAAAAAAATTCTTTAATTTTCCTAGGTGATGGAACAAAAAAAAATTAAAGGAAAACATTGATGAACTTGACTCTGTTAGAGTTTTCATATGAAGTTAAAAATCTAATACAGATACAACATTTTTATTTTTCTTTAATTTCCTAGGTGATGGAACAACAAACTGTATCGATAGCAAAAATAGGGATCATTGCTTCCCTCAATGCAATAACTTCAGTGTTAGCTTGTGCAAATCCAAGTGGCTCACGATATAATCCTCGTTTATCTGTCCTTGACAATATACACCTTCCTCCAACATTGTTATCCAGGTCAGAAGATACCCTCGAAATGCATTGCCACAAAACATTAGTATAGAAGGTTTCCAATATTGGAAATGATATAAAAGAGCTCTTCATGGTTATACGGTTTGATTTAATTTACTTAATTATGGACAAGGCTGATGAGCAGACTGATAGGCGCCTTGCTAAGCACATTGTTGCATTACATTTCGAAGATCCTGAGGTCTTTAATTTTTTGTAACTTCTCTTTTTTGATAAAACATGTGGATTTTTATGTTTGTTGGACCTTCAAGCTTCTTCTTGTGTTTGCAGAACTCAGAGCAGGATGTCATAGACCTTCCAACTCTAACAGCTTATGTGAGCTACGCCCGAAAACATATACATCCACAATTATCTGATGAAGTTGCTGAAGAGTTGACACGTGGCTATGTTGAGATGAGAAGAAGAGGTAATTTCCAAGGGAGTAGCAAAAACATAGTTCCTTTCTCTACTTCTTAAAACTCACAAACGCTGTGGAAATGTTTTGAATTTTTGCCAAATAACAGACACCCAAAACTTAAAAAGCAAAAAAATAATATCTAAAATGCCTTCCAACGATATCATGACCAACTTCTCTAATTAGGTGTTTCAATTTTATTAAAATAGTATGCCATGTTATTTTTAGTTGATAACTTGATGGTGTATACGTTTGACAAGGTTATTCAGGTGTTTGATGTAAGTGCCAATGATGCAAGCTAAATTGCACAAGAAGTAAGAGAAAAAGCAAAACACAAGAAGCTTTTCCAATTTTCTTGGTAGTTTTCCGTTTTCCATATGTCATGTCATTCATAGCCATGGTTATACTTTTGAATGTGTTGGAACGGCAGCAAGCTGCCTCACTGGTGAAACTTAAATAATTTTTATATTTAAAAGCTTCTAAATTCAGAGTCATCCTCATTATATCTGGCATGGTCTTGGCTGAATTCAGAAATTTAAGCCATACAAACAAGCCTTGCGAGCACATTTCATGTACAAATATAATTGGCTACATATGCATTTACGACATGTATTCGATATTTGCAGTCAATATGTAGGAGCAGTTGACATGCAACAAACAGGTGAAAACTTTACAGGCAGGAAATGGAATAGAAGAATAATTATATTTTTGTAATACAACATTGTCTAATTCCTAAAATTAGTAACAATAAAGTTAGAATTGGGAACTAGGTTTCCAGAACTTTGTAACCACTGTCAAAGCTATGACAAAGGTAGAATAATATGGGTTATGTATAATTGTGAACTTCTATATTTGTTACATTTTCACAAGATTGTAAATTCATTTTCTTTTAGGGACAAGGAGCTTGTACATTTTTCAAGTCGATTGATGGTGAATTATTGACAAGAAACGATCACAAGGATGAAAGAATCATTTCCCCTCGGTCTACAATTATGGATCACGGTGATACCAGCCCTGCAAAAAGCGTTCGAGATGGGAACGTCAGTCACAAAAGAGTTGAGATCGAGTCCAATACTGTGGACACTGCTTTATATTCTCAAAATCAGGGGGCATTATCTGGCCAGTTAAAGAGAGCTCAACTGATGGAAATGGTGTTGGAGGTTGAAAAAGATACATCAAATGAACCTCTTCGAAAACACAACAAAAGGTTACGACATGGCGATCCACCATATGATGGTTCTTCTCTCAACTCTGTCGTTGAATGCATCGACATGCCATGCAAGAATTCAATTCATCTCAGGCAGGTGGAGTTTTTGAGACAGATCTCTATCGAGGGAATTGCTTTGCCAGGTGTTGTTTTATCTCTATCTCTCCCTATTTTGTTTCCCCCCCCCCCCAATTTATTTTTCTTTGTTCAATCGATTCTGCTAATTTCATATTTGATTGTTCTTTACCAATAGAAGTCTGTTTTATGTTTACTGTGTTTTCTACTAAATCGGAAAAAGTGTCTTCTGTGTATACTTTTATCAATTTCTTGTTTTTATTCATGTAGTTTCCTCCACTTCTTCCTACTCCTTTTTCTATCCAAGCAACTTGTTACATCTAAGGGAGGATTGGATGGTGACTGCTGCAACAAATCTGATTATAGGTCTCTGTATATTTTTGAATATTGTCTTCTGTGTATATTTTTGGGTATATTTTGTCTTCTGTGAATATTGTCTTCTGTGTATATTTTTGTTTAGACACGTGACACCAAGATAAAATATTGTAGTATACTTTTATATTTCCCAATTTGCAATGTTCTGGGCTGTTAGTATGACTGTCAAATATGGGGTTAAGAGAACTGAAACAAACAAATTGTTTTTCCTAATTTTCATTTGGTATGTTTCAATGTACATGTTCTCTCTTCTACTGGCAGAAGTCTTAATATAGTTTTTGCTAGCATTATGTGCTACATAATATTCAGATTGTTATATAATGGACTAATGAGAGTATCAGTGGTTTTCTTTAAAAACAGAGCTTACTTGAGATCTCTTTGGATGGCTATGCATTCTGCTGAATGAAATTCTGCCAAATCCATGTTTTCTTATATCGAAGAGTAGTGTAAATTGTAATATTGAATTGCTAGTGTAAGGATTCGGATTCCCAAGAAGGAACTTCTTGGCAGTATGTAATGAATTTTAGTATAAATATACTCCTTGAATTTGGTTGATTCACCATCTAATTTTTTTTTGGAATGTGGATAATGATGTCTATTTACTAAAATTTGTGTTTGGAATTGTTGGATAAGTAATGGTAATATCATTGTTTTTGGGTGCAGCCACATGGGTTCTTTAACTGCTCTCCTGCAGTAATATCATGGGTTTTTGGGTGCAGCCAAAGTTTTTTGGAATACTCTCTGAAGCTTATGTGCTTTATGTCCGTGCAAAAGTGGACATGGCATTTGGAAGGTTAGCTTTTTAACACACCAGATAAGGAAAATGCTTGTGGCTCTTGTGTGACTGAGACTGGTAAAATTCTTTCAGGTTTGAGAATGTGACTGATATTCTTCATTTCGTTGATGTACCCAGGCCATTAACTCCTTAATTTGTCAGTTAATGAGGTTGTTGAAGATACCCCTACAACTCAATTGACCGAAGTTGCATGTAAGCTTTTTTCTGTGTAGATTATTTTTGTTTTTATATTTCTTTTGGTTGGTGGTCAGCATATGTGTTTGTGTATTTTCTTTTGTTTCTAAAAGAATTCTCTAATACACATTTAGATCACCATATACAAACTCCAACTACTACTCTGCGAAAAGGTAAAAGAACGGTGGTACAATCTTTCATGAATTAGACCAAGAAAATGCCCAGAAAACATCTTACACTATTATTGATCTAATAACTTTGGGGCATTTGTTTATCAAAGATGAGTTTTCTCAGAAACCTAGAGTGGGTTGACAGATTGATCCTTTCAGACATTCTGTTATTCAAGCTTACTTGTTAAGTGCATAGGTACTAAATATTATTTTCTGTCTCTTAGTTAGTTATTTGCTCTTCAATTATATTTGTGTACACTTCAACACTTCCTCTAAGGGTTCTAAGCACATTATAGAAATTCTGGATCGCATAGGTTTTTGTCTATATACCTTACAGTAGAATAGCATAATTTGTTTACATTTGAATGCTTTTCAAAAATTTGCATCTATTGTATTGTTCTGCTGTAATGGGCAGTGGAACCTGTACACTTTGAGATTCTTTTATTCCTTTGTAATGTATTTTTGATATTGCAATTGTTGTTGTGTTACCCAAAATGATGATTAAACTTGGAGGAACAACCTATTTGAGAACCTTTTAGTCTCTTCAAAGCATTTATTATTAATATAATGCAACTATAGTTTAACTGTTGTGTTGTTGTACATGTTCTCAGCTGCTTATTTCTATGCTGGAAATTAATTCAAAAGATAATTGCTTTTACTTGTCTTATTGCATTCTGCTCTTATGATCACTTTTGTTCTCCTAGTTCTATAGAAGTTGTAGTTCAACTTAAGTGTAGCAGATGATAAGCTTATGAACAATTTACTAGCCGTAAGGCACAAAGCTAAAGAGATGCGGGCAGCAGCATAATCCGAGAGAAACCGCCAAGCTGTAAAAACAGAGAAACAAGCAGAGTATATTCGCATAACTGGCCGAATACCTTCTTCATTTTAATATTGTGGTTGGTGCTGCTCTTGAAATTTGAATTACCTAATGTTGACAATTTATTTAGTCTAGATGCCTGTACTGACTTGTCTAGTGTTTATAATCTATACGGTAAAATTAATTTCTTTTGTTGTTGTGGTAGTAGTTGTTATCATTTTATTGTTATCCTTTCAGTTTTTTTTATGTTTTTTTTATGTTAGTTAATAAATTTTGTAGGTACTATGGTCTTTGGGAGACCAAGATGCAATAAAAAAATTGTAGTTATCGTGACTCGAGCATTATTTATTTATATGTGGAGTATTGATTTTATTAGCTCTTTATGCTTTAGCTTATCTATTAGTTTGAAAAAAGTACGACAATATTTATTCTTGAAATATTAATTTTAATATTTTTTATTGAGATTAATAATAATAATAACAAATATGAAATTACTGTTTTGAAAATCAATTATAATTTTCGATGAATTTTGATGATTTAGCAATTAATTTTTTTATTTACAAATTTATAATTTGTGAAGGAATTTTTCTCTCACTAAACTGAAAAAAGATTCTCAATTTATAATTACTGAAGGATAATTTTCTCTCATTAAATAAATTTTTTTTTCACAATATATTATTTGTGAGGGAATAAAGTTATTCACTAATTTCAAATAGTCGTTCTTAAAATATTATTTGTGAAGGAAACCAATCTTTCACTAAATAACAATATTCCATTACTAAATATAATTTGTGAATAAAAAAGTTATTCACAATATATCCTTCACAAAAAATATTTAGTTACTACTTAGCGAAGGATACCTAATTGCTAGGAGGTCTAAAACGAGCACTCATGTGAAGAAAATATTTATTCGCAATAACTCACTTGTGAGTGATATAGGGCCTCTAGTGAAGGATTTGTCCTTCACTAGAGGCCATTTTTGGTGGTGTAAGTAGTATATATTGATTTTGGAGAGAGAAAATTCATAAAAACTAAGTCAATTTCTCTCTTGCTCTCACCAACTCTCTCTCTCCTAAACCAACGAAATTTCTAAGTATATCAGTTCTATATACAGCCCTAGATCAACCAATAACAGATTGGAGAGCCAAGATCTAAAATTATTGAAGAAAAGGTATAAACTTAATTTTTATTTTTGATCCATGTTGCTAAGAAAAAGTTTTTGTTTATGTGTTTAGATCTTTGCTAGATGATGTTTAATGATGATCTATGTTGGTATAACATAGATCCATAGCATCAAAATGCTTTAAAAGTAAAGATTTTAAAAACTGCCAAGAACAGAAATTGTGGTCTGACAAGCTAATGTCATGCGCCATAGATTCTGGTCTGTTTAAGATTTTTCTTGTTTTATGTTTTGGATCGGTAGTATGACATGAGGATTATAATCTGGAAGTGGAATCTCAACCATTCCATGTCAAACTTTCAAGATATTCATGGTCAAAGTGAGTTGACCGAGCTTGACTAACACTTTTTGGCTAACCCAGAAAGTGTGAATCCGTGTCTGACAATATCTTTAGGCTCTTTAATCTGTCAGTCCGGTTCGTTTTTGATGTTGTTGTTATAATACACTTGTAGCCTGCTGTATGCACTTGAGATCCATGGTTTTACTTTCCACAAAAAGAGTTTAGATTGAGTGTAATTAATGGTCAAAGTAGGCCTGTTGAGCACGGATAACGTTTCTGGGAAAAACCCAAAAACGGATGAACCAAGTTTCTGACATAGTTTGACCAGATTGAATCTGGATATTTTGATGTTTTTGGACTGAGATATTGACATCTCGTTGTTCCTTGTCATGAATTCTATGTGTATGAATAATAAAACTATAGAATAAAGTAAACTAATGAATAATGGCATAATATTTTCATTGATGTTAGGAGGTATAAATACAATAAGATTACAAGAGAGAATCAATTTGTTACAATCAAAAAGATATTGATATCAAACCTAATAACTAAAGAATCAGTCAATCCCTAATTTAAGGGAATGAGATAATTACAATGTACTAAAGAATCAGTCAATCACTAATTTAAGGGAATGAGATAATTAAATTAAATACATTAATTTAATTCTCTAATATGCCCCCGCAAGTTGGAGCTCCGTGAGGTGAGACCAATCTTGTTCAACAAACCATGGAAACGGGTGCGGGGTAGTGGTTTGGTGAGTGCATCAGCTAGTTGATCCATCGAAGAGACATGAGTGACTCGTAAGGGGCCATCTTGAACTTGTTCACGAATGAAGTGAAAGTCGAGAGCTACATGTTTCATGCGAGAATGGAAGACTGGATTTGAGCATAGGTTTGTGGCTCCCACGTTATCACATTAGATTACCGGTTGTTGTGAGGATGTGACACCAAGTTCACTAAGAAGAGATGTGATCCATCTCACCTCAGCAGCTGTGGAGGCAACAGATCGGTACTCGGCTTCAGTCGAGGAGTGAGCTACAGTTCGTTGCTTCTTCGAACTCCAGGATATCGGGTTTCGTCCGAGGTAGACAATATAAGCACTGGTGGAGGTGAAGTCGTCTTTATTACTAGCCCAGTCGGTATCTGAGTAGGCGTGTAGAGTGAGAGGTGACTGGCGATGTAACAGGATGCCATGATCAATGGTGCCACTCAAATATCGAAGAAGTCGTTTGGCAGCATTCCAGTGATCAGTAGTCGGACGATGCATGTATTGAGATAGTTTGTTGACTACATAGGCAATGTCTGGACGGGTAAGTGAAAGATACTGAAGACTGCCAACTACAGCTTGAAATTCGGTTGGGTCAGTAAGTGTTGTCCCCGACTGAAGAGTGAGGATGGGAGAGGTGGCTAGCGGAGTTGCAACAGGACGTGCATCAGTCATCTTTGTTCGAGTCAACAAGTCTGCTATGTATCTTTGTTGTGAGAGGAGAAGGCCTTGAGGGCAAGGAACAACTTCAACACCAAGGAAGTAGTGAAGAGGGCCGAGATCTTTGAGTGAAAAGCGACGAGCAAGGACCGAGATGAAGTCTTGGATTGATGGTGAATTATTGCCTGTGATAATGATATCGTCAACATAAACAAGTAACAAGATGGTTATACCTTTATCACTGAAAATGAACAAAGAGGTGTCAGCAACTGAGTTGGTGAAATGAGATGCAAGTAGAAACTGGCGAAGTTCAGTGTACCAAGCTCTAGGAGCTTGTTTGAGACCATATATTGCCTTACGCAGTTTACAGACATGGAGTGGATTATCAGCATCAACAAAGCCTTGAGGTTGGGTCATGAAGACATCTTCAGTGAGGGTGCCTTGGAGGAATGCATTGTTGACATCAAGCTGTCGAAGATCCCAACCGCGGCTGACCGCAAGTGAGAGGATGAGACGAACTGTGGTCGGCTTGACAACCGGACTGAACGTTTCATGGTAGTCCACTCCAGGCCGTTGGTGAAACCCTTTTGCTACTAAGCGAGCCTTGTACCTATCAATAGAGCCATCAGATAAACGTTTAAGTCGAAATATCCATTTGCACCCCACAATATTTTGCACACCATTGGGAGGTACCAATTCCCATGTGCCATTTCGAACTAAGGCATCAAACTCTTCGGACATCGCCTTTCTCCATTTGCTATCTTTGATGGCTTGAGTTACACATGTGGGTTCAATTGTTGAGGCAAGTTGGGTCGAGAGGTTGAGTTTAGTGATTGGTTTGTGGATGTTGTTTCGAGAACGAGTGACAATGGGCGAGGTGCGAAGCAAGGATTTTGAGGATGGGGCTTCAGAGGCTTGAGGAAGTACTGGTGGAGGTAAGTCCAAAGTGACAGGCGAGGACGTGCCAGGAGCAGTTGCAGGTATTGGGTTGGGTTGTATGGGGGATAAGTTGTTGGGGAAATTAGGTGAAGGAGGAAGTACTGGGGGCAAGTCATTGTGGGCTACCATAACCTTTTGTGTGGTGGAGTCAACTGGCGAAGAGCCGCTGGAACTACCTTCGGATGATGGGTATGAAACCGGGAGAATGACATGTTGTGGGAGCCATGTGGCACATGTCAAGTTATCAGGACGAGCAAGATGTAGATCAACTTTAGACATGGGAAACTCAGACTCAATAAATCGAACATGACGTGAGATGAAGATCTTTTGAGTACTTGGATCAAGACACAGATAAGCACTTTGAGTGAGGGAGTAACCAAGGAAGACACAAGGTGTGGAGCGACTAGCGAGTTTGTGAGGTGAATATGGACGGAGCCAAGGATAACATAGGCAACCAAAGGCTCGAAGCTTGGAATAGTTGGGCGGCGACTTAAATAGTTTGTGATAGGGAGAGGTCATATTGAGAGTTGGTGTCGGAAGGCGATTTATGAGATAGACTGCAGTGGAGAAGGCATATGACCAGTAGGTTAGTGGTAAGGTAGCTTTAGAGAGAAGAGTAAGTCCTGTTTCAACGATATGACGATGTCTACGTTCCGAGAAGCCATTGTGTTCTGGAGTGTGAGGTGGTGAAGTGAGATGCGAGATTCCATGTGTGGATAAGTATGTGGCGAGACCCATGTATTCCCCCCCATTGTCAGAGTAGAAGGTGATTATTTTATTTTTGAAGTGGTTTTCAACAAGAGCTCGAAAACGGGGAAAAATAGTGGCAACGTCAGATTTACGTTTGAGGGGGTAAAGCCATATGTAGTGCGTGAAGTGATCCACAAAAATAACATAGTATTTGTAACCATCTACAGAATAGATAGGCGAGGTCCACACATCAGAATAAATAATTTGGAGAGGGGAAGTCGACACAATAGATGATTGAGAAAAAGGTAATTTATGACTTTTATTGCAGTAACAATCATTACAATGGAAATGCTTGGAACTAGAGAAATCTAAAGGTAAACAAAACTTAGAGACTATATGACGTTGGATTGACTGGGATGGGTGACCAAGACGATGATGCCAGACACATGAGGAGACTTTTGTACTGGTGGAGACCGAAGGACGAGAAGCGGGGGGCGAAATCGGCAATTCATACACACCATCTTTAGGTTTTCCTTCGAGCAGTATTGCCCCTGTCAGTAGATCCTTCACACGAAAAGAAGATGGTAAGAACTCAATCAAAGTGTTATTAGTTTTGCAAAATTGAGATATAGAGACTAAATTTCTTTTCATGGCAGGAACAAATAAAACATCATGTAATTGAAAAGTATGAGAGGATGTTTTGAGAGAGGCAGAACCAGTTTTGGAAATGTGTAACCCAGTGCCATCACCGATTACGATGTCATCAGACCCATCGTATGGAGCATGAAGCGAAAGGTTGTCGAGGTCAGCAGTGACATGATGAGAGGCACCACTGTCGAGAAGCCAGGTTGGGGTCTCAACACCGGATGTTGTGGCTACATGTGCCTTTGGGTACCACGGAGGTCCATTGTGCGATGAGCGAGGAGCGCCGTGTGAGGGGGCGGGTACAAGCTGAAAGAGGGGACACTGAGCAACGGTGTGGCCCTGTTGGCGGCATTCTTGGCACTTGCCAAGATAAGGCCTCTGTTGGCGATTCGTGGCATGAATAGGCGGCGAGGGCTGTTGTCGTGAAGCAAGATGTGGTAGGTGTGTCTGTTTTGACACGGGTCAATGTGAATTATTGAATCTGGTCGATGCAGCATTGGCCGTGGCGAGATGCGGGAAGGAAGCAGATAGCGACTGCTGAAGTGTCAGTTCTCTGTTGATGAGTTTCTCATGAAGCTCATCAAATGAGATGGGGTTGTCTCTACTGGCCACTATATCGGCAATATGGCGATAGTCATCACCGAGACCCTCTAAGATCGTCTCAATGATGTCTTCATGGTCCATTGGTTTGCCAAGTGCAGCAAGTTGATCAGTGCGACACTTGACGTATTGCATGTAGTCCGATATGGACTGTGAACCCTTCGTGGATTTCTTGATCTGGTCCTTGAGTTGCTTTATGTGACCACGAGTCGAGCGAGCATAGGTGTTGGCAAGGCTTTGCCATGCTTCGCGGGAAGTGGCTGATTGTTGGATTAGCGGAATAAGAGAGTGAGAGATGGAACCAACAAGGGCGCCAAACAACAATTTGTCTTGGCGAATCCATGGCAGAAAATCTGGGTTGGAAGCTTCAACATTGTTGGTGGTTATGGTGCGAGGAGGACATGGATGATTGTTGTCAATGTATTTGTAGAGGTCGTACCCTATGAGAATGGCCTCAATCTGGAGTTTCCAGGCGAGATAATTGGTGGAGGTCAATTTGATGATGGATGGATGAGAGATGTTTATGAGTTGAAGACTTTGGGTTGGATTTCCTGGGTTGGGAATGGCGATACTCTGATGATCAGTGGCCATGGTGGTTCTTAATTTGGCTAGGATTGGCGGAAGAGAGGTTTAGGACCGACTAATGCTCTGATACCATATAGAATAAAGTAAACTAATGAATAATGGCATAATATTTTCATTGATGTTAGGAGGTATAAATACAATAAGATTACAAGAGAGAATCAATTTGTTACAATCAAAAAGATATTGATATCAAACCTAATAAATAAAGAATCAGTCAATCCCTAATTTAAGGGAATGAGATAATTACAATGTACTAAAGAATCAGTCAATCACTAATTTAAGGGAATGAGATAATTAAATTAAATACATTAATTTAATTCTCTAATAAAAACCATTAAAACAATGATCAGAACCTAGATTAAAATGACCTGAAAAGTGACTAGAGGAACTGCTGGGTTTCTGGGAAAACCCAGAAACCATCTGACAATGACTTGGAGAGACTAGATCTAATTGTTTGTTTGTTTTATGACCTATATTTTGATTTAGAGTTGTAGTAGTGCATATTTACTACAAGATCATTGTTCAAGTTGGCCCAGATCATGCCTGAGCTGAGAATCATGGTTGGTCAACCGAACAACCATGAACACGAAGTTGTCAGTGTTCTTGAGCTCAAGAACACCAACAGCGACGCTTTGTGTCGCTATAGTCCTATAGCGGCAGTTTAATTAATTTTTATTTTCTGAATATTCCGAAAAATATTTAAAAATAGAAATAAATTCTAAAAATTACCAAAAATAGTTTTAAAAATTATTTTAAATTATGAAAAATAATTTTTGACCAATTGGAATTTTTTTTATATTTATAATTATTTAAATATTAAAGGTATTTAATTTATTTAATTAGTATATTAAATAAATTAGAGAAAAAAGATTTAATATTATGAAAATTCATTTTAAATAAAAATAATGTATTTAAAAATACATTGAGTTATAAAATACAACTTCTAATATTTTTGGAGAATTTTCATTAATAATTTAATATTAATGATATTATATTTATTTAATTATTAAATTAAATAAATAATATAAAAAATGATTTTATTAATTTAAAAATCATTTAAAATAAGAATAAAGTGTTAGAAAATATTCTGAATTATAAAATATATATTTCAATATTTTTGGAGAATTCTCATTATTAAATTAATATTAATGATATTAGATTTATTTAATTATTATATTAAATAAATAAATTAAAAATGGTTTTATTGATTTAAAAATTATTAAAAAATGAGAAAAATGATTTAAAAATATTTTAGGTTATAATTAATGAATTTTAATATTTGGATGATAATTTCATTAATATTTAAATATTAATGGTGATGATTTGAAAATGATTTTAATTATTTTAAAAATCATTTAAGTAGGATATTGTTGATTTAAAATATTTTAAGTTATTAATAACAACTTTAATATTTTGACAAATTTGTTATTAATATTTTTATATTATTAAATATTAATAATGATAAGATTATTTGATAATTAAATCAATTAAAAATGATTGAAGTGTTTGAAAAATTATTATAAATTATAATAATTGTTTATAAATTATTAAAAGCTTCTGAAAAATATTATAAATGATATTTGACTAATCTAAAATAATATTAAAACTTAGAGACCAAGTTTAATTGACATTCAACGTGCTAATTGTCGGATAGGGTGACCAGGACACCGAGAATGGACCGAAGTCCAACTAGACCGAAATAGTTAGACTTGATAAGTGTTTATATAGGTTATAAACACTAATGTGCCTATGTGGTAATGTGACTAGGAGAAGTTTGACTGTGAATTACAGTGTCGTGTGTTGTGAATTATTGTGTTAATTGTGAGACCGATATTATTGGTTATAGGTCTCTCAAACGTAGATAAGTTTATTGTGTAGAACTAATCAACGCAGAAGGCAAGTTTCCTAACTCAACCTTGAGTTATATTCATTCAATTATTATAATGGTTAATTATTGCTAATTATACCATGTTCAGGGAATTTATTGTTGATTATTCGCAGTTAGTGCATGATTAATAATTCAAATTGAATTAATGATTCGGAGAATATACATTTGTAGAAAAACTATTGGTGGATATTCATATTCGTAGAAGATAGAATTGGCAGTACAGATAATTCCTGTTTATTGTCGAATTATGTTGAGAAATGTCTTAACTAATTATTCTGGCTAGACGAACATTTGTTAGAACTTGATAAATTTGAGAAGAGAATTCAATTGTTATTGATAGATCGATGCAAATTATTTCAGCTAGATCGATAAGTAAATAAAAATTATTAAATTTTGTTGTTAAATCAAATCTTGATTCAGAGACTGAGAAGAACAACCTTTTATATAAAGGGAACATTTTAGGTCGTATATTCAGCCATTGCGCACTGTTAAGTAATATGCATAATATAGGGTATAATAAAGCTGATCACTTGTTATACTTGCAGAGGGGTATGATTTAATATTTATGGTTATCTGATACTCCTGCGTATGTATCAAAGTAAATCTTTGATAGATACCCGAGAAAGTAGAAGTTCTAGATCCAATGGACCGCTCAGCATAAATCTGGAAAACATTCCACTTTGTTATTGCGTAGAATTAATTCTTATTTATTCATTTAAATATCGTAGAAACTTTAAAAGCGTTGTACTCTTTCATTATCAAATTATTTTGTTGTATAGAAAGTGAGAAGCCTTGTTATTGATTAACGCATTGTTAAGCTAATTCAAAGTTCCCCGAACTTTGGTGTCATTCTATCAAAATTGATAGTCTATTATTCTGATACTTATACATTCATAGTCTATTATTCTGATACTTATACATTCATTGTCGCATGTTGAGTTCCTTTTGAGTAAAGAAATATTTGAGGCTTTTATGATCCATAAAGATCTCCACCTTCTCCCCATACAAGTAATGCCTCCAAATCTTTAGTGCGAAGACAACAGCTGCCAACTCTAGATCATGAGTAGGATAATTCCTCTTATATTCTTTGAGTTGTCTTGAGGCATAGGCTATGACTTTTCCATGTTTCATGAGAACACATCCCAACCCTTTGCCCGAAGCATCACTGTAGATGAGAAATCCCTCCGAGCCAAATGGTATTGTCAGAACAGGTGCCGAAATGAGTCTCCTCTTGAGTTCTTGAAAACTCTTCTCACATTCTTCGCTCCAACCGAACTTTGTATCTTTCCGAGTCAGCTGAGTCAATGGAGTAGCGATTCGAGAAAATCCTTCCACGAATCTCCGATAATAACCAACTAAACCGAGAAAGCTACGTACTTTGGTCACTGATTTAGGTTGCTCCCAGCTTTGAATTGCTTCAATCTTTGCTGGGTCAATAGATATTCCATGACTTGATACTACGTGCCCAAGGAATGCTACTTCCTCAAGCCAGAATTCGCATTTCTTTAACTTGGCATAAAGCTTGTATTCACGAAGCTTTTGGAGTGTCAGCCTCAAGTGTTGCTCATGATCTTCACGACTTTTGAAATAAATAAGGATGTCATCAGTAAAGACGACTAAAAAGTGATCCAAATATTCCTTGAACACTCGGTTCATCATATCCATGAAGGCAGCAGGAGCATTAGTCAATCCAAAGGACATGACTAGGAATTCATAATGCCCGTACCGAGTTCTAAAAGCCGTCTTTGGAATGTCATCGGTTCTAATCTTCAATTGGTGATATCTAGAATGAAGATCAATCTTTAAAAAGAATTTGGCTCCTTGCAACTGGTCAAACAGGTCATCAATACGTGGTAATGGATACCTATTTTTGATGGTGACATGATTCAACTCCCGATAATCAATACAAAGTCGCATACTCCCATCTTTCTTCTACACGAATAGAACAGGAGCACCCCAAGGAGAAGTACTAGGACGAATAAAGCCAATGTCTAATAATCCTGCAGTTCGGCCTTTAACTCTTGAAGTTCAATAGGAGCCATTCGATATGGGGCTTTGGAAATGGGTTTTGTACTAGGTTCAAGGTCGATACAAAATTTAATTTCATGCTCAGGGGGTAGGCCAGGAAGTTCTTCGGGGAATACATCAGGAAATTTATTAACAATAGAAATATCGTTCAAAACTTACGTATTTTTGTTTAAATCTGTGACATGAGCTAAGAAAGCTTGACATCCATTTTTCAATAAACGAATAGCTATATGGCTTGAGATGATGGTGATTGATTTTAATGGTTTGGTCGCTTGAATTTGATAATAGGTTGATTAGGAATATGAAAGCTAACAACCTTACAGAAATAATCAATTTTTGCATGATGAGTAGTTAACCAATTAATCCCTAGAATCGCGTCAAATTCAAGTATTTTCAATGAAATAAGATCTAAAGGTAATGTGAGGGTACCGATTTGAACCAAACAAGACTTATAAACAGTGGATGTAATGAAGGTTTCTCTCAACGGAGTTTCAACAGATAAGTCAAAGTCTAATTTCTCCGGAGTCAAATTTAATCGATGAGCGCAAGTAGGAGAAATAAAAGAATGGGTAGAACCGGTATCAAATAAAGTATAGATTTCGTTAGAGTTTATGATAAGCTTACCCGTGATGACCTCATTCGGGTTCATTGCTTTCTGGGAGGTCACAACAAACGTTCTCCCTTGCACTACCAGTTTTAACTTTTCTGGGATGTCCTTTGGTGCCTCCATCATAGCTGAATTTATCTTCGGTGAACGACAAAATCGGGCTAAGTGACCTTCTCTTCCACAATTATAACATGCTTTGGACGGCATCGCGCAGTTTGGACTGATGTGCCCCTCCCCTTCGCATTTGAAACATATGATAGGTGGTCGTTCTCCTTCCTTAACGACAGGTGTTGGTGCTGACGTCTTTCCATAATTGTTGAATCTCCTCTTCTTGAAATGTCCATTCTTATTGTTTTGGCCCTGATTACCACCGAAGTGGTTACCATTTCTGGCCTGTTGATTCCCTCCACGCTTGTTGTCATCGCTTCGATGACTGCTCTCGCTGGTATTATCATTTTGTCGGCTACTCTCTTTTAGTTGTGTTGACTCATTATCGCGCTCCACTAATTGAGCCCTATTTACAACATCTGAATATAAACACAGTTTATAAGAAATAAGATGTTGACATATCTCCGGCTTTAAACCTCTTAAAAACATCTGTGTCATTCTCTCTTCATTATCCACCAAGTGGGATGCAAACCGGGATAACTCCGCAAATTTAGCCTCGTATTGCGACACGGTCATATTATTTTGTTCCAACTTGATAAATTCCACCTCCTTCATGTGACAAATACTTTCAGAAAAGTATTTGTCGTTGAACAACTCTTGGAACTTCTCCCAAGACATCGTCAATACGGCAGGTTGAGTATGTTTTACCGATTCCAACCAGTAATCTACCTCTCCGCGCAACATAAAGGCGGAAAAGGGAACCTTTTGCTCCTCGGAGCATCCCAAGACATCAAATATCTTGGTGATCTGCTTTATCCATGCTTCCGCCATAAGTGATTTTGGCTTTCCCTTAAACTCCGGTGGTCCCAGCTCCTTGAACAGTTTAGCGATGATCGCCCGAGAGTTTCCAGTGTTTCCACCTGCATTTTGAACAGGAGCCGCTCTCGCATGTTGTTGCATGAGTTGCATAAAGCCCCTGAACATTTGATCATTCATCATTTGGTCAGTGTTGTTGTCTGTATGAGGATTGTCGCCTCCTTGATGCACATTATCCTGATTATTGATATATGGTGAATCAACGATCGCCTGTGCTCCATTGCTATTCTCAACATTCTCGGATGTCATTTTCAGATACTACCACAAAACAAAGGTTAATTGACATGTAAATATTATCCCTAAATTCTGATAAACCAATTAAATACCACATAAACTTAGGCAGATGATACTAGCGAAGGAATTCTCCGTCTCTCCCCTCCTAGTACTATTCTCACATCTTAACCAGGAATCATATCCCTAAGCTTTGATACCAACTATGACGCCCCCAAAATTAGGTATACATCACCCATCTTGGGTCTTCAGATATATGGTACAAAATTCAAATACAACTTACTAATACAACTGTTGTGTACAATACGATAAAACTTAACTGTGAGTTTGAATACAATTATTGTCTACTAGAGATTATACAAACTCAAAAGGAGTCCTCATTACAATTATTAACACACTATTTCACAGGATAGTGAGGACTACTAATGCTATCCTCTGGACCGTCACTCCATTCCCCGACTAGTCCCTGTTATGTTCTCATTTCCTGAAGAGAACGGTGAAAGAAAGGGTGAGCTCAACTAGCCCAGTAAGAAATATTATGACTAAGATAATGCAGAATAAATTATCATTAGCCTTCAACAGTGTTAAACTTATAAAATATAACAACATCAAGTTTAACTGCAGCGGAACAAGCAATCCATTAAAAGAGTCAAGTAGAGAATAAAATCTACTATCTTTTATGATTTAAAAGATTTTTCATGACTTTTATCACTGGGACTCAGCTTAATAAATAATCCACATCATCGAATCACCCATGCACTACGGCCAAGGATATTCTTTAGTATCACGACCACAAATTATCCATGCACTACAGCTAAGGACATTCGTGTATTCATTAATGGTCATGATCATGCCAACAACTGTCCATCAATGCACTACGGGCCAATGATAACTTTTACCACATCATTTGTAACATTACGGTCATGATTACACCGAATAATCCCTAGTCATAATCATACCAAGTCCATCTATGCACTACAGGCCACAGATGACTTTCAACATAATATAAACATGAGGATGATGACAATGATATAAGAATTCACCAAAACAAGTTCAAGAATTAATTTATTCAGGAACTAATAATGTCCAAATTGTCAACATGATACTGCTTTGTAGAGTAAAATTCAAGAATGATCAGAAGAATATTTCCATGAAAAGATACTGGATGAAGCGCAAATATCAAGGATATTCTACTAATTTCATGGAGTATAGAAGTCAAAACTTTAACCAACTGAGTATAATAAAGAATGGAAGAACAAAAAAAATCACCATCCATGCGGTACTTCGCATAGACAGGTTATTCTAACAGAATAATAACAACAGAACCAGGTCAGGCAAAATTTACACCGATAGGATGTTCCAACAAAATAATAAAGACAGAACCAGGTCCGGTGTAAAACACAGTCATGATGTTCTAAAAGAATAATAATAAAGACGGAACCAGGTCCGGTGTAAAACACACAGACATGATGTTCCAACAGAATAATAGAAGAATGTCACCAAGTATAGGGTAAATCGCGTATACATGTTATTCCAGCAGAATAATAAGCAATGGAATAACAACAGTTCTCTTCATGAATAAGAAAGATTAACACCCCTTACATTAGTAGTAGATTGAATATTGCAGTAGTGTAGTAACAGAATACTCTTCTTCTTTCTCTCTTATTCTCTCTATACTTTCTCTCTCTATAGCTTGAATGAATTCGTGAAAAATAATGAAGCACTAGACCTCTATTTATAGAAGATTTCTAGCTTAGCACTTGAAATGTGAAAAGGCAACTGGCTTGACGACTGGTGATGTGAAAAGAAAAGTGGTTTGACGCCTGTACTGTGAAACGACAAATGGTTCGACGCCTGTAATATAAAATGGCAAGTGGTTTGACGTCTGGTAAAGGTAATTACTATTGACGAAGGTAATTACTATTGATGAAGGTAATTACTATTGACGAAGGTAATTACTATTGACGAAGATAATTACTATTGACGAAGGTAATTACTATTGACGAAGGTACTCTTAGATGATGACATATGCCCCCCCCATAAAATAACCAAACTTACCACAAACGTCTCATAATATACTCTTTATATACATCAAAGATTGAATAAATATTACCACAAATCATTTTATTTTTAATCAACACATATTTAATCTTTCAACAATTATTAATTATTTATAACTTGTTGTCTCAATTATTGATTTAATAATATAACATATTATACAGATGATACTGTGACAATAATTGAATCAATAATATAAGAGATATGATGCAGCAATTACTGTAGCAATAATTAATTATAGCTGAGTGACTTCTCACGTAAGCATCAATAATCAATATCGTGTGCTACTATGCAACCACGCATATTACTGTACTTTTACTACCAGGTAGTTCAACAGTTTTAACGGTAACACCTTCGCCGTTATTTTCATAAAGTATTTTTGTCGTTTTCTCAATTAGATAATAATTCTATTGTGGGGTCCACCAATGATTGTGCCATCGTACGAATATTCCCCAACAAAAAGAATATTCCCCGACCAAACGAATATTTTATAACAACTTGCTTACTTTGTAAAATTTATAAATATTACCCACAAATATAACATTATATCAAATTTACTCCATAATATTCAAAAATAATATTTATAGAAAATTCATCTTTATTTATAAAGGTTGGGGTCTTAACAGCCACGTCAGTAATTTCTGACGTGGCAGGCTCAATTGAATGCAAGCGGAAAAAATTAATAGTTTAATCATCTAATTGACAAAATTGAAAAGTGGATCACCGAAATGGAATATGGCTCATAGTTTAGGATAGTAATTCATATTTAAGCCTATATATTATAAATATTAAGGTTCGATTACATGATTTTCATAACAAGTTTCTTATTACAAAGTATTCAAATAGACATGAATATAACCTAATCTAAGTAGGGACGTTTCCCTTTATCTACTCCAGATGTTCCAAGGTTACCATCTAATACTGCAAAGGGAATAATTTGCAAGGGTGAGCTATGACATGCTCAACAGGTTTTATATTTATAACAATATATCAATTGAAGAAATATGACAATTCAAAATTTGACTGATAATTGTTACTATTTTCTAGATTTCTTTTTCAACCATTTCTTGATTTTTATTTCTGTCAGTCACATAGACTTAGAAACTTTGTTTAGATATGAAATAGGGGATCAGCCTACTCAATATCCTAGGAGAATGCATCTCATCCTACCAGTGCTCAAGTGCACCCAAATTAATGTCAATATATTATCGACTGAATATTGATCCCTTACGGGATACCCAACTTCATTATAGGATGTCTTACCAGCCAATTAGGTTTGACACAATTGTTTATGCTCAATAATCAATATAAACAAAATAATTCATTTCTTAGTTATGTTGAAGCTATAGCGATAACCTTACAATAAGAGGTAATTCAAATGTAGGTATAATATATCATATCAACAGTATATCAAGATAAAAATTCTTTTTCAATAATTAAATAGGGCTTGAGAAATTTGTTTGATCAGAGATTTAAAGATAGAGAATTTGTGTAGGTAGTTAAGGTTTAAGAAAACTTGCATGAGCGTAGATCAGTCAAGTTATGCTACTCGATTCACTTAATAAGCACCTACGATGTTCATATATATATATCTAACACGTTAATATTGATAAAAATATTCAACTACAACATTTACATAAAATCGGGTTAGATTCAATAGGGTTTCGGTGTTCAATGTTTTTACCGAATATAAAATAAGTTGATATATGAACTAAATTTTATTTATAAGATTTATTATATATTTAGATAATTTATATATCCATTATAATAATTTCTAGAAGCTTATAATAAATTTTAAATTATTTATTTATCCCTTAAATTATTTTTAAATCATTTATTTCTATTTTTAGATAATTAATATTTACTTAGAATTTTATAAAAACTTTTTTTATTATTTCTAAATAATTTATATCCATTTATTATGATTTTTATATCATTAATATTATTTTTCAATAATTATTTATAAATAATTATTCTAATTACTTTATTATTAAATTAATTATTAATAATATCCAAATAAAATAAAATATTTATTAAATTTATGTAAAAATATCAAAAATTAATTATAATAACTTAATATAATTTTAAAACTATTTTTGTATTTATTTATATTTATTTATTAATTATTTTTAATTTTTATAAATTAATTTTTAGAAAAACAATTTATGTCTGTCGCCCTACAGTGACCGGAAGTGTCGTTATAGGTGTTCTTGAGCTTCTAGGCAGTCAGTCGGTCATGGTCGAGGGACCAATTTGACCACGATCTATCTAGCTATTGTTTATGATTTTGGGTTTGGACAAGTATTGGTGTTATAGTACTCTTAGAGTAGTACAACATCAACTAAATTTCATGCTTTAACTTACATATAACAAGAAGTTATAGAGGCTCAAAGTCATTGTCAGAGCTGTTTTTGAGTTTCTGGGTAACCCAAAACAGTGGTCATGGTCGGTCAACGGTTTTGTGGTTTAATATCTCTGATTCTGTGAAATAGATGTGTGTTTTGTTTGTTGTAACATGTAGTATATATGTCAAGGTATATATATATATATATATATATATATATATATATAACATAGATTTGGAAAAAGCATAATTCTAAGGTCTCGATCTATACTTGTCAAAGTACAACCAATAGTTGTTATTCGTGTTCATCAGTTTTCTGGGTAACCCAGAAAACTTGGTCAAGCTCGGTCAACGACTTTTGACCATTAATTCCAGTAATCTTATGAGTTTTTTAAGCAATTTAAGATCGTAGATATGTACTATGTATATCAAGGTGTTAATCGATTACAAAAAGTTACAAAAACAACAAATAGAAAGCGATCAAAAGGCTAGTCAAAGTAGCCGACTCAAACTGTTCTTGAATTTTCTGGGTAACTCAGAAAATAGAACTCGTGATCGGTCAACCAACTTTGACCACCTATATCTTGCAATATATGGTTTTAATGAACCTATTTTTTTTTCCAGATTAAAGACCTTTTATCAGGCTACAAATAACATACAAATAACACACCTAATCATAAACACATATGAATCTACAAGCTCTAACATTCGACTGTCAGGCTTGATTTTCAAAATTTCCAGATTACTAAAAACACTTAATTAAGGTATCTAGATGTTATGAAAACATGTTCTATCAATCTAACATATTTTCTAACATACTAATACATAATTCTAAACATCTAAACAACAAAATTAACAAAAGATTAAAGATCTAGCTATGAATTAGGATTTGCACCTTTCTTGCTTGATTTTGAATTCTAGCTTCTGAATTGGTTGCTGCTATCACCCAGGTTTGATTTGGTATGTATATAAGAGTATATTGGTTTAGAGAATTCGTGAGTTTACACTTAGCTTAGGTCTCATTTTATAGAATTCTTCAACTTGACTTTTTGGTCATTTTCCATCTGCTTGCCTCTACAAATATATGATTCAATGACTCTATTGGTGCTTAGGAGTTATAAGCATGTCATGTGTAGCCTAAGAACTTGCATTGGTGACTCCTAACCTACTTGTGAGCTAGTTAGGTTAGTTTAGTAGTTTAATTAAGCCCTAATCTTCACTAATCTTGATTAGGTTTTTGTTTTTAATGATTATGATAGTTTAATGGTGTTTATTAGTACCTAATTAAAGTTTAGTAATCATGATTAGGTGTTAAGATAATCTAATTTGGGTTAATTTAGCTAATTAGGGTTAGGTTTTGTTAATTAGGGTTAGGGTTTATTAATCTAGGGTTACTAACCTAACTTTCTCACTAATCCTAACAAGCACGACAAAGCGTTTTGTCAGTGTAAGCACGACAAAGCAGCTTGTCCAAACAAATATACAGACAAGTCCGTTTTCGAAAGAAAATTTTTAAGCACGACGTTTATTGGACAAAATTTTATTTGACCAAATTTGTTAAACAGATTATATATTAACACATAACACATTCAAAACGGAGAAATTTTATTAATATAACTGAATTTTACATAACCTAGTCTTATTAGGGTTTTGGGTTTTTTTACATTCACCCCCATTAATAAGAATTTCATCCTTGAAATTACAGTACATGTTAAGTAAACAATTGAGGATAGTTCTCTCGCATTTTATCTTCGAGCTCCCATGTAGCCTCTTCAACGTTCTGATTCCTCCAAATCACTTTGACCGATGCTATCACTTTATTTCTTAGGACTTGCTATTTACGGTCGATGATCGGCACAGGTTCTTCTACATAAGAAAGATATTCTTCGATTTGGATTGGCTCATAATTTATAATGTGTTTATAATCAGGTTTGTATGGTTATAATACGAACACGTGAAACATATTATGAATATGGTTCAACTGAGGAGGTAGTGCTATTTCATAAGTAACTTCACCTATCATCCTCAAAATTTCAAAAGGTCCAATGAATCTCGGACTTAGTTTTCCTTTCTTGCCAAAATGTATCTTGCCTTTACAAGGAGATACTTTTAAGAATACGTGGCTTCCTACCTAAAGTTTCTTTGTTGACGATGTGGATCAGCGTATTTCCTTTGTCGATCTTGGATGCTTGTAATCGTGCACGTATAATTCTGATGGTTTCAGTAGTTTGTTGAATTATTCCAGGTCCTAGCATTTGTCTTTCCCCGACCTCATCCCAACACAAAGGTGTTCTATACTTTTTCCCATATAAGGCTTCATAGGGTGGCATACATATGCTAGTATGATAACTATTGTTATAAGCAAATTCTACCAAAGGTAACTGATCTTCCCAACTTCTTTTGAAGTTTATGATATATGTTCTCAACATATCCTCTAATGTTTGTATGGTTCTCTCACTCTGTCCATCAGTCTGAGGGTGATAAGTTGTACTCAATCTTAATTGTGTTCCTAAGTGTTTTTGAAGGCTTTTCCAAATATTTGAAGTAAAACCTGGATCTCGATTTGATACTATAGAAACAGGCACTCCATGCCTAGAGATAATTTCATTAATGTACAACTTGGCAAGGTGATCTACGTTATGAGTAATTTTAATACGTAAAAAATGAGTTGATTATATATAAAACAACAACAAAAATTCACATAAGAATTTGAATAACACAATCATATCATTTATTTTATATATCACAAAAGTCATACAAAACAACCTAGTAGTTCTACATACTACTAACTTACAAACCAATGGTTATTTTACAAACTTTGAATACTTTTTATCCATACTAATATAAAGCATTTAACCACCTATACTACTCTCTAGAATTCATTGAAATTATCAAAGGAATCCTGGATCATGTGACAAACCACAGATTGATCTATTAGATAAGCAGTTTTCTTCTCCTCCATTGGATATCGAACTACTCGGCGCTACAAATCATTAAAAGTATCTCGAACACCCAGAGATGTTTTAAGAAGTCTTGACTGAATTTCCTTCCTGCCCCTTTGTGCATGGTGCAGTGGTTCTTTTAGTCGGTGACTATGTCCCCTCTTGATAAGTAGGTTTTATACCTACTTATTGGATGCCAACTCACTAGAATTATGCTCATCTCAAGTAGTTTTACTTTCTTTTATTTGCATTTTATGTTTATTTTACAGTACTTGTGATTGGAACTCCTATGGCATGGAAATATAAGAATGGCATGGATTGGAACCGGCAAGGTGGTATGAGGCTAGCAAAGACTAGGCAAGATGGATATGTGTAGATGAAGAACTAAAGCAGTGGATGAGTACTATGTAGAAAAGGTAGAATAAAGAACAGACAACAGCAATCAAGAAGCAACAGCAGAAGATAGCATGCAGCAGCAGCGCAGCTAATTGAGTTTTAAATCGGGCGCCCACGCCCATTTTACACTACGATATTGTTCAGCCGCGCGAGTCCTCTGCAGTCTGTTTTGGTTGACTTTTTGTAATTTGAAATTTGAGCGTTTTTAGTTGAACTGAACGATATGGTTAGCACCAGAGACGTGTTGAAGGGAGTTTTTATTAGTTTTTGTATTATTCATTAGGGTTCTTACGTATTAGCTATTCTAGAGAGACTTTTGGGCATTGGATCATTACAATGGCTTTATGAAAAAAGTGTAATTTTAATCTTCTAGAGATTATTGGAACAAGCGTGGAACAAATTCTGTAACTGAGTTTAACATATTTTTTTATAATTTCTCTTACATCTCTTATTTGCATTATTTTAATTTCATATATTGCTTCAATCCCATAATGGCTTTTGGTTCAGAAATGAACAAAACTCCATTATGGGATTCTAATGAATTTTGATATGTAGTCTAACTTATATATCTGATTGTTTGGTTGTATGCTTATTATTGGATTACTTATTATGATTGAGCGTATTGAATGGATGTTTGATCACCATTCACCTTGTATGCTTATATGGAATTGAAAAATGAAATATGAGTATGGATAAAATCATAATAGTATATGTTTATGAGGCTGAGTTGTTTAGCTTTGTAATTCGTGAACCGGATAGAAATATACCGTTTCACCATGTGTAGTATTGAAAGAGCCTACACTTTAATTCATTATTGCTATAATTTCACATAGACATATAGTGATTTTGGTAATAGTGTCGCTCACATGATTTCTAACATATGTGGATGTTATGTGATTAGGTCATAACTCATTGAAAAATGGTTATGTCCACTTTTATGCTCTTGACTAGTATTCCATGATAAGTATATATACATAACAGGATGATTGCAAGTTAGATGAAGTATTAAATGAAGTTAGAATCCCATTCTTTCCAAATTTGATTACATTATTTTAGTATTGTAGTTTTATTCATTAATTGAATTTAGAATTAATTATAATTGTGAGTTATTCATTTAAGCATATAAAAATAGTGAAATAGTTGATGTATGATAATTAAGATTTAAAACCTTTCTCCGTGAATCGATACTTTTCTTTCTCTGTACTATTTGTTAACCCATGTATGCTTGCATGAGTTAGAGTCCTTTTTGTTAGACTAAAAAGGAGCCAACAAATTTTTGGCCCCGTTGCCGAGGAGAGGCGTTTATTTTTAATATTATTATCATCAATTTTAAGCTAGTTTTGTATGACTTAGACAAGTTTTATCTTATCTTATCTTATTTCTAGTTTTGTTTTTGTTTTGAATTTCAGGTACTTGTGCATAGTATATGCGCACTCGATCATCCAATTTTGAGTTAACACCTGCATAGGAAAACATCAACGACAGAGGTTGGAAATCGAGAGCGCGTAGAAATATACAAGCAGAGTTAGAGACCACAACATCCAACATGGCAGTAGAAGAGCAAAGAGAGGAGCACAGGGCTTTGAGAGATTATTCGATGCCGAACATCAATGGATTACAGTCGAGTATAGTAAGACCAGCTACAACAACCAATACTTTCGAGATAAAGTCGGGCACTATTCAAATGGTGCAGAATTTGGTACAGTTTGGGGGTGCTACTACAGATGACCCGAATGAGCATTTGTTGAGTTTTTTAGAAATATGTGACACCTTCAGGGACAACAGGGTGACAAAGGATTCAATCAGACTTAAACTATTTCCATTTTCTTTACGGGACAAAGTAAGAAGTTGGCTTCACTCTTTACCTTCAAGATCTATTACAACATGGGAGGACCTAGCTCAAAAGTTCCTAGCCAAATTTTTTCCAATGGCTAAAACTGCTAAAATAAGGACAACAATCTCCCAGTTCGAGCAGCAATAGGGTGAATCTCTGTATGAAGCCTGGGAAAGATATAAGGAGATGCTAAGGAAGTGTCCACACCATAGTATGCCGGATTTGATGGTGATTAATATGTTCTATAATGGATTGGGATGGCAGTTAAGGCCAATTGTAGATGCAGCTGCATGAGGAGCTTTATGGGCGAAGAGCTATGAAGAGGCTTACAATCTTATTGAGATGATGGAAGTGAATGATTTCCAAAATCCTACAGCCAGAATGTTATAGCCCAAAGTTGCAGGTTTGTTAGAGGCGGATGCTATCACTCAGTTGTCAGCTCAGATGACATCTATGGCAAAGAAGATTGACTCTTTGGCAGAAAGTAAGGCGTAGACAGTTGTTTTTGTGTGTGAGATATGTGCAGGGTCGCATTCAACTGACCAATGCGCTATCAGTTCAAAGTCTGTACAGTATTTGAGAAACTACCAGAAGAATCAAGGTCAATTTCACAATACATACAACTCCAACAACCGCAACCATCCAAATTTTAGTTGGTCAAATAATCAAAGTAATCAACAAAGTCAATTTCAACCACAAAATCAATTTCAGGCACAACCATCTCAGCAACAGTTTGCACCAAGACCACCTTATCCACCAAGATTTTCATAAAAACAACATCATCCACCACCTGCACCTCAGCAAGAGAATAAGTCAAAGATGGATGAGATGATGATGAAGTATATGGAAAATACTAAGGTGATGATCAAAAGCCAAGCAGTGGCTATCAAAAACTTAGAAACTCAAATGGGTCAGATGGCTAGCATGCTTAACAACAGACTTCAGGGTTCATTTCCAAGTACAACAGAGGCTAATCTAAGAAGGGAATGGAAGGAATAATGTCTAGCAAAAGAATTGGAATAAAGAAGATTCTTTTGAGAAGACTGTGAATAAGATACCAGTCGTTCACCCTCCTGTACCTTATCAACGGAGATTATATAAGCAGAGGGAAGACAATCAGTTCAGTAAATTTTGGAGGTATTTAAAAAACTACAGATCAACATACCCTTCGTTGAGGCATTGGAACAGATGCCTAGTTACGTAAAGTTTATGAAGGGGATCTTGTCAAGGAAGAAGAGATTAGAAGACTTTGAAATAGTAGCCTTGACGGAAGAATGTAGTGCAGTCCTGCAACACAAATTACCACCAAAGGTGAAAGATCTAGGCAGCTTCACAATACCTTGTACAATTGGAAAGATGAGCTTTAACAAATGCTTGTGCGGTCTTGGGGCAAGTATAAATTTGATGTCGTTGTCAGTATTCAATCAGTTGGGATTGCCGGCTCCAAGGCCGATAAATATTTCTTTACAGCTAGCTGACGGGTCTATCAATTATCCACGGGGGATTGTGGAAGATGTATTGGTTAAAGTGGATAAATTCATCTTTCTGGCTGATTTCATCATATTAGACTACGAAGAGGACATAAGTATACCAATCATTCATGGAAGGCCATTCCTAGCTACAATAAGAACCTTGATAGACGTTCAGAAAGGGGAACTAACAATACGAGTACATGATCAAGAAGTTACTTTCAATGTGTTCAAGGAAATGAAATTTTCGACAGATGAAGAGGAATGCTTCAGGGTGGATTTGGTGGAAAAGGTACTAAATGATGAAGTAGAGAACATGGTGAATCATGAACCTTTGAGAAATGCTATTGTGGGAAATTCAGAAATAGATGATGAGGAGATTGAAGAAACTATTCATATTCTTGACACAACTCCATAGTTCAGGAAGTTTAAGACCCCTGTTGAGCCATTAAAGAAAGTTGGAGAGTCATCAGTGAAATTAGAGCCAAGTCTTAAGACACCTCCAGAACTTGAGTTGAAACCACTTCCATACCATTTGAGGTATACATTTTTAAATTAAAATTCAAACTTACCTGTGATTATTTCTTTTGCACTAACATCTTTTCAGGAAGAAAAACTGCTAAGAGTCCTCAAGGAGTTCAAGTTAGCAATTGGGTGGACTATATTAGATATAAAAGGGATCAGCCCATCTTTATGTATGCACAAGATCCTCTAAGAAGATGATAGCAAGCCTTCAGTGGAACATCAAAGAAGACTTAATCCAATCATGAAGGAACTGGTCAAGAAGGAATTATTGAAATGGCTAGATGCAGGTATTATTTATCCGATTTCAGATAGCTCGTGGGTGAGACCGATATAGTGTGTACCGAAGAAGGGTGTTATGACCGTAGTATCTAATGAAAATAATGAGTTGATTCCGACAAGAACGGTAACGGGGTGGAGAGTCTGCATGGATTACCGCAGACTTAACAAAGCTACAAAGAAAGACCATTTCCCAATGCCATTTATCAATCAGATGTTGGATAGACTAGCGGGTTATGAGTTTTATTTCCTTCTGGATGGGTATTCAGGCTACAATCAGATTATTATAGCTCCAGAAAACCAGGAAAAGACAACCTTTACATGTCTGTATGGTACTTTCGCTTTCAGAAGGATGTCTTTTGGTATGTGCAATGCCCCAGCCACTTTTCAGAGATGTATGACTGCTATCTTTTTGAATATGGTGGAGCATAATGTGGAGGTATTTATGGATGATTTTTCAGTATTTGGTGATTCTTTTGATTTATGTCTTAAAAATTTAGTGATGGTATTGAGAAGATGTGTTGAGCCGATCTTGGTGTTGAATTGGGAAAAGTGCCATTTTATGGTACAAGAAGGAATAATTATGGGACATAAGGTGTCGAATAAGGGACTTGAGGTGGACAAAGCCAAATTAGAGACTATTGATAATTTGTAGCCACCATCTTTAGTAAAAGGTGTTCGAAGTTTTCTAGGACATGTAGGCTTTTACTGCAGATCCATTAAAGATTTCTCTAAGATAACAAAGCCACTTTGCAGCTTGTTAGAGAAGGGTGTACAGTTCAAGTTTGATGAGGATTGCGTGTCTGCATTTGAGCATTTGAAGAGGAGGTTAACTTCAGCACCAGTAATTACAGCACCGAATTGGGACTTACCATTCGAGTTGATGTGTGATGCCAGTGATTATATTGTGGGGGATGTTTTGGGTCAGATAAGGGAAAAGATTTTTCATGTGATATACTATATAAGTAAGACCCTTACTGATGTTCAATTGAACTACACCACCACAGAGAAGGAATTACTGGCAGTTGTGTATGCTTTTGACAAGTTTTGAGCTTATCTAATTGGGACAAGGGTGATAGTGTACACGGATCATGCGACAATTCGTCATTTGGTGGAAAAGAAGGATGCAAAGCCTCGTTTGATCATGTGGATACTTCTGTTGCAGGAATTTGATTTTGAGATAAAGGACAGAAAAGGAACTGAGAACCAAGTGGCGGACCACTTATCTCGACTGGAAAATCCAGAAAGGGAGGTATATAACAAGACTATGATTAATGAGTCCTTTCCAGATGAACAGTTATTTGTGGTGAAAGGGGAAGTGCCATGGTTTGCAGACTATGCGAACTACTTGGTGAGCAGGATGAACCCTTCTAACTTAGTTGGTCATCAAAAGAAGAAATTTTTGCATGATGTGAAGTGGTTTATATGGGATGAACCATATTTGTTCAAACAATGTGCTGATCAGATGATAAGGAGATGTATCCCATATTGTGAGACAGAAGGGATTTTGCAGGATTGCCACGCTTCATTATATGGCTGTCACTACGGTGGAGAGAGGACATCAGCTAGAGTGTTACAAGCAGGATTCTACTAACCGAAGATTTTTAAGGATGTTTAAAGTTTTGTTCTGAGATGTGACAGATGTCAAAGAGTTGGGAATATTTCTAAAAGGAATGAGATGCCATTGAACACGATCTTCAAGGTGGAAATTTTTTATGTTTGGGGGATAGATTTCATGGGCCCTTTCGTTTCTTCATGTGGAAATTTATACATCTTGTTAGCAGTTGACTATGTTTCGAAGTGGGTGGAAGTGGCAGTTCTTCCAACTAATGATGCCAAAGTGGTCCTAAGATTTTTACAAAGGAGTATTTTTACAAGGTTTGGGACTCCAAGGGCTATCATTAGTGATGAATGCAGTCATTTTTGTAATAGGCAGTTCACAGCTCTGTTGGCTAAGTATGGGAGTAAATCATCGCATTGCTACAGCTTATCATTGTAACAATCCAAGATTTTATTTGTAATTTAAAATATTTATTAAATTAAATAAATATTTTATTGATGAAGTTGTTGTTTTGTAATTTAAAATATTTCTTAAATTAAATGAATATGTGAATTTTGTTAGTAAATATTTATAAATTATATTTATTAGATAATATTCTAAATTAATTTAATTTATAGTTATTATGTTGTAAGATAACATGAGATGTTATATTGTTGTTGTGATGTGATAAATTAAGATGGTATATTAATTTATTAAATAAAATTATAATGAGAATATAATTTTATGATGTGTTTAAGTGGAATATTTATTTAAAATATAGTATGTGCAATTAATTTAGTTAATGTAATGTTGGATATGAAAATCCAAATAAATAGTATGTGATTATGAATTATAAACTAAATTGTTTATTAAAATAAAATTAAAGTAGTTTAATTTAGTTTTGACCAAACAAGACTTAAATATATTAAGTCTTTATTTTAAAGACTTTTTGTAAAACAAAGCCTTATGGCTTTTGGATTTCTTTAATATTTGAATTATAAATAAAATATATTAAATAATAAATAAAATATAATTATAACATATATGTTTATTAGTTGTAACTGATATATATTTAGTATAGGGGTTATGGCCATTTCAATTTTTATGTTTTACGCGTACTGGCTTTGGTTTTGCTAAGCATATGATTACAGAGAGAGTTGGAAGAATTGAGAGGAAACCTAAGGATTATCAAGCAACTTCAGTGTTTAACAAGAATTAAAAAGCCAATTGAAGGTATTTTCTTTAACCTTAATATTATGTATGTATATATGTTTATATATGGGCGTTTATGGCATAAACTTTCATGCTCTGTGATTTTAATTTGTTGAATTATTGATATATAACTAGTAATTGTGAGTATATGTGTTGGTCATGGTTGAATTTATGTTTAAACAAAGAATTCATATGCTAATTACAGTTAAAAAGGAAGAAAAGTAAATTACAGTATATATTTGCATGTGGCTTGTAAAAGTACCAATTTTAGTGATCAATTTGTATGTTAATTTGTGAATTGAGGCTTGATTATGCTCTTCCATTAAGAAATGAAGATAACATAATTTTATTTAGGTGATTTGGTCAAGTATAGAGATTACAGTGATGATTTTTCTAAGAGATATCAAAAATGGAGTTTTATATGAAAAATATGAATTTTGAGAAATTAAAATAGTTTTAGTTGTTGTTAAATTGTGCTAAGTGATTGAATATGTTAGCAATCATGTTTGTGATAGTTGTATATTTATTTTTCGTGTTAATTTCACTGTTTGGTGGGTGAAATTTGTGTTAGTTGGGCTAAAGTCGGCTACTATTCATAGCCTTTCTGGTTTTGTTTGTGCACTGGCGCAGCTGCGCCGGTGCCAAGGCCAAAAATGGCGCAGCTTCGCCCGTCCCAGGCTTGTGTATGGCGCAGTTGCTCCATACTATGTCCTTAGACATTGAGGTCTGCTGCTGCTGCAGACTTTGTAACACCACTATAACTTGGTCTAAGGTTATGTTAATGTGTCAAATGTGTAACGACAAGGTTAAAACAACATAGTGTTATGTGGTTAGTGATTCTAAAGTTATAAGAAGATAGTAAACTATGAAAATGACATGTTGTGATTTATTGAGAATGAGGATTAGTAAATAAGTATTATGAAGGTTAACACTTGAAATTTTTGATATTTGTATAGTAGCATAAGGCTTGTGCTAAAATGATAAGTTTAGCAAGAAATGTACATGTTATGGTATGTTAGCATATCTAATAGGTATTGTGGTTCTAAACCTATGTGTAGGTTATTAGAGTACGTGAGTTATAATTGTAAAGCTTATGCAAGAGGCAAGTTCCCTAACCTTTGCTACTTTATTATTCAGCAAGGTTATTTTTTACTATTACCTTATACTTGTGCAAATTATCTAACTCTAACCGCTTGTTTAACGATTTATTGTCATTCGAATTCTTTAACTCTCATTTAATTGTTGAAAAAGTTAGTTAATCTTTATTTCTTTATTTCAAATGAGATTACATTGTTTATTCAAAGTCAGTAATGTTGTTTATTCAGTTACTAATACCTGTTGTTTGATCTTCGTTCTCCAATATCATTGTACTATCTTAGATTGTTGTACCAAACTCTAAGTTGTCTAGCGATTCTTTACCAAATTATTGTACTGTACATGGCGCTGCGGCGCCACAAATTATACTACAGTTTATGCTGCGGTGAACTCTTTCAGTGTACTCAGACACTGTTCCACGTTGTGGCATCGGCCTCCAAGGCACAACTCGCGCTGCGGCGCCGAGTATGAAACCTAGAAAATTTTTCTAAGTCTTTTATAAGCTTGAGACGCTGATTTCGAAATCTCATAACTTCTTCGTTATAACTCGGAACGAGGTCGTTCTAAAGCCATTTTCTTCCTTATCCTACGTACTTTGATTACCCTCAAACAGAAATTTGTTCTGAATCCGTTAACATGCCATTCAATTGGCTTAATCTTAACCCTTCATTTATTTTTATATTTTTAACGTTCTTCGTTCGTTCGCCCGTAATTCGGT
The DNA here is from genome assembly GCA_020205505.1 of Panax japonicus. Taxonomy (NCBI): domain Eukaryota; kingdom Viridiplantae; phylum Streptophyta; class Magnoliopsida; order Apiales; family Araliaceae; genus Panax; species Panax japonicus. The sequence goes on along the minus strand of CM035113.1, from coordinate 22,467,510 downwards.
CATCCGAACTTAGAATTCATTCGTTCTTGAGTCCACGACTCACGTTTTATACGTTCTCTTACATTCTTATAAAACCCTACACGTTCGGGTTCATTTACTAACTTTTAAATTTTCGTTCTTCTTTTACAAAATTTTCGCCATAACTTCGTTATAGCTTAGTTTTAATTCATTCTTCATGAACATTTTTAACTTTCCTAACCAAGAAATAAGCATCTAACTTATACGCGATGGTTTTAAACTTGCCCATCAACAATAATTACACTACGATTGTTTTAAATTTGTCCATCAACAACGTTCTTCGTGTTCTTCGTGTGTTCTTCGCGTTCTTCGTTCGTTCTTCATTTTAATCGATATTTTGGATTACGATTCTACTTTTTCTTGGAATTTGATGTTATAGAACATCATTCCTTACTTAATTCACCTACTCGTTCATAATATTCATTCAGATCGCTCAAAATCATCATGAATCTTATACTTGCTTAAGAAATTTATAAACTAAATTTCTTATTTCTTATTTTCTCATGATTTCAACCATGTGAAATCATTCTCAATATATTTTAATCCTTATTCTCATTAAGCTATGTTTTAAACATAGAAACTTAAAGAAAATTATTAGAAGAACTAGGGTTCGAATTACCATTCTTCTTTAATCTCCTTCCGTCGGACAAAGCGTGCATTCAAGCTAGCTTTTCCTTCCTTCTTCTCCTTCTCTTTCTCTTCCCCCATCCAAACTCTCTCTCTTTCTCTCTCAAAGTGTAGGATTTTCAAATTCCCATTCAAATGAGATTAAGCTTTCTATTTATAGATTTTCAAGGTTAGGGGCAAAATAGTCATTTCGCCCCAAAAATCACTATTCACACCTCCTTACTATTCAAGACTTAAGGACTGAGTTAACTTAGCCCTCAAGTTTGCTTAGCCCTTAAGTTTCGTAGTTCCGTCTTTCAATTTTCGTCCGACAGTTTTATAAACTGCGATTCCCGGAATCCAAATATTTTTGGATATTTCGTCTTTCCTTTACCAATTAACTTTTACGTATTCTTCGGATTTTCAAAAAACTGAAAAACACTTTTTGGCATCAAGCGTTTTCCTTCACATTTTTCCCTAACGTAGCTAAACGAGTGAAAAGTACATAACAGTACTTTTCGTCGTTTTTATTTCGTCCGATTTCTGCACGTTTTTTGAGAAAAACTTTTATCGGCTTGCTTAACTTTTCACGATATATTATTGTTAAATCTTTTGACGGAATGTCATTTCGATATACCGAACTCTCGGAAAGGCCTAGGTTATTCAAACCCTAACCCTTAGGTTTCGTCAGGTGAATAGTGCTTATTTCGTCTTTTTCCCTGAAAATATTTTGTTCCTAGAAAAATTTTATTTTCGTCTTGAAAATTCTTACTCATTCAATCTAGCTCGTAGCCAGAATCCTCCCAATTAATAATCATTCTAGGTTATAAAACGATTAATAAACACATAGCACAGAATAGTATTAATAAAAATTCATTTTATTAATAACTAATTCTTTAAACCTAAATTCTGGATAATCCAAAATTCCGGGTTGTTACATTCTTCCCTCCTTATAAAAATTCCGTCCTCAGAATTTTTTAAAACCAACCCTTACCCGGGTCATCACATTCTTCCCTTCTTCACAGATTTTCATCCTCGAAATCTTAACTTACTCTTCTTCTCAACTTCCCTTCAAAGAAGTTATTATCTTTCAAACATTTCCTACCCTTCATAACTTATCAAAAATCATGAAGTGAAAGGAATAACGAGGAATATAAAGATTTCTTTAAAACATTTCATACTTTTGTTGAGGGTCAAATTGACCATGAACTCTTACTAGGTTAAACAGCATGACATCGTAACCTTTCTTTCCACGGTCAGTTTACAATCACAAAGAAAGTAACTACCTCTTCCATGTTCTCCTCAGACTAAATCATTAGATTCCACACCAAAATAATATGTTTTGGGACAGCTCTTCAAAGATAACTCGATTTTCTTTTAATCATGACATACCATTCGTCTTAGCCAAATCAAATAGCCTCGACCATACCAATAAATTGGACATTAACTTGAAACATTCTTCTAGTCAACTCGCTTAACATCGACTAATTCTTTAAATTCGTTTGCAATACATCAAAACATTTTATGACGTCATGATACCGCACTCTTCACAGTATGTTGAGGACTTCGTCAGTTTATGACTTCGTCATTATACATCATACCATAGCGGTTTGTTGATCCTAAGATCACATCCCTCCAAGTTCAATTGCATTAATAACTCCATCCTTTTACCATCCTTGCATCAAATGCACTGATGATATAAAATTCATTTTGATATTTCAAATCAATTTCTGTCTAGCCAAAACAATTAGCATAGACATACCAAGAATAGTTCTTTTAAAATTCATTGGTTCCAAAAGTCGAACCAATTCTTTTATTTTCAAAATGCGTACATTAGCACAATTTCAAGAAATTTCGAAATCTAGCATAGCTAGATGACTTGGAATATCTTATTCTCCATCTTCCTTCATTGTCTTACTTGCGACAATACTTAATCTTCCCTAGCACCTTCAATGCTAAGTCTACTGAAAATACTAACTTTTAGTCTAAACATTTCTATACCTTAGTATAGTTCATCAACTTACCACACTTTATGTGTTTAGGAACTTTCCACACCCATATGTGTTTAAGAACTTATCTTCGCAATATATAATCAAAGAACAAATCAAGGACTATCCATATGCTTAGGGCTCAGAAACATAGCATATAACTATGAGTCACAAACTTTTCATAAGTATGAGTTTCAAGAACCCGCACCTATCTTATCATTTTCTACCTATCAAGTATATACATGAGAAAAGATTAACCTTCTCGTCATATATATCTTGATAGCGCGACCAATTTCAATGATTATCACTGTAATAAACTGAGTGGTTGTTACACCAAGCACAAACCTCTGTCCATAAAAAGATTCATACAACTCAACCATCACATTAGTCCTCAATTGAAATCTTACAACTTCTAACTTTCTCTTTACTTAATACAAATTTTCTTTAATTCGTATACTATCCTTTATAACTCAATTTGAGTTCTTCTTCCCGTACTACTTTGTAGTACCATTCATTCATAGCATTAGCTATAAATCATTCATCGTTTAACAGCTCATCTGTTACTACGATTTACTATGATCACGTGGTGATCTTCTTATGCTTCTCTTTACGATTATAGTCTTAGGTACTCATACCAAAGGTTTATAACCTATCAGCTCTGATACCAACCTGTAACGCCCCGAAATCCGGTCTATCTTCACACCCGGATCCGTACGTCACGAGTACATCATTCATCCAACATACATCATTATATACTGAGATATAATAACATACATTCTGAATTCCCAGGTTCTCGAAACCTTATAACCTCTTTCATTACAAATAATGATAATTACATTATTCCTTTCATCTTACAAGAGTGACTTTTATCCGCCACCAAGGATACATCACAGTTCATTAAACTAGTCTATAGTTTAATTTTCTTATTTCTACATTACAAGTCTTCACTTGATCTTCTCGCTCATTCACATTCTGAATGACACTTCATCTGGATACCGTCGGCTTGATCTATACGGGATCCTTAAGTTCTTCTAACATTGTTCACTGAAAATGTTTTTCATTTAAAGCAAGTGTGAGCATTCAATTGCCCAGCAGGTCATAACAGTTGAACAAACAACTTCAAGAATTTAAACATTCTTTTCAGACTTCAATAATCGAACAAAGGTTACGAAGTAGCTTGAATAATAGGAATAGTCTTGATTCTTATCATCTTAAAACATTAGTTACATGCACTTTGAAATACTTTAATTCTCTACTCTCTTTCATGCACATTCTGTCTGGCTAGAATCAATAGCACAGACTTAACAATAATGGTTCATGTATAAACAGAACATTCTTTTATTGAACAGTTCAAACATAGAACATTTCATCTCACAGAAACACCGAAGTGTTTACATTATGGCACAAGGCCTTATACGTTCTACCACCTTGTACAAATATCACACATTCGCACATAGACAGAACTTCTCAAGTTCAACATCTGAGAAGTTTTAGAACTAGCTTTCATTTAAAAATATGAATGAAGTTAGGAAACTTGCCTTACGCACAACTACAGCTTACACTAAACTGCTCATTCCAATACCTATAACACATAAGGAAAAACAAATACACCAATTAGTCATATACTTGACTTATGCATTGGTTTATTTAACTTTACTTATTAAGGTTCGCGTTCTTACAATATAATTTTACGCGACTAACTTTCATTACCTCTTTACGGTTTCATGACATGTGGAGATGTCTTACTCAAAACTTTCATCATCTTTAATGATTTACATTCTTATCTTCTTCTTATACTTCTCTAGGACTTAGCACACATCACTTCTCTTCTAGTAGTCCATATGGTACTCTGTGTGGTTTCCCACAAACAACCAACAAACAAGTTCCCATCTCATCTACACTGCCATCACAGTAAGTTAGATCGGTTGCCAGTTTTGTATATACCTTCACTCTCTGAAGGAATTTTTTAGCCCAGCTCCCATATGTCAACCATCAAAGGTTACGATTGTACCACAACCTAAACTTATCTTAACTTATACGAACTATTAAACTATAATGTTTGTTAAGTCAATTTCTTATTCCTTATGGCTTTCTGGCAACTAAATGCCATACCTCAGGATTCATTCTTTATCGTCTAAGTAAAACAATCTTTTGTATTCTTGAAGCGATTATCCAATGTCAATACTATGAGAACATAGCATTAAATATTTCATATTAACTTATTCATAACTTACAACGTCCGGTTCATTCAACGTGGAACGTTGTCCAAGTTATACTTATTTACTCGGCTTCTTAACGTTATACGTTATTATCTTTAACTTATTTTCTTCATCGTTCACGGCTAAAACTTAGTCTTCATTACATTATATTTAAACCATACACAGAGTATTGGTTCTGCCCGTTTAACACTCGCTTACACTCAACCCTTACGCTGGTTAAAGTGTTCAATGCTTACTTCATTCTAACATTCTCTATCCGACTCACACTCGGACTTTCTTTAATCTCATTACTGTTTGTTACAGCTTTCCTTGATAATTCATATCTTACTTATTACCTTCATTAACGTCTAAGTCATACAACTAGGGTATACTTAGAACGTTCATCAAACGTGAATACGATTTACGAGGATTATTTACGTATTCAACGTTCACGTTGCTCGTCTCTTAATCTCTCATTCAACCTTTACTCAAGGTTTTAATTGCTTTCGATCGTTATCCATCCCATGAACCCCATGTTCATTATTCTTTCTTAATGTCAAAGCCATACAGTTCGTTGTATGCTAAGACCGATCGTTCATCACAATAACGTTGCGTTCACAGCGTCTAAATGCTTTAAATTCATCTCTCAATGCCATGTCATAACATCAAAATGTTATACATTAACATCGTCAACCAACGTCTAAGGAATCACAACCATAGCAATCTCTTACGTTCGTTTATCATGACTACAGTCCCCGGACATCGATTCCATAACCCGCATCTACATTCTTTGTCTTTTATTCTCGTTTAATCTTTTTTTTCAACCTTTATTAAAGGTTTAAAACACTTGATTGGATGTTACATTATGTAAACTACATGTTCATACTTCTTTCTTGCACATCCTCCAGTAACTAAGAACTAAAAATCTCATTTTTGCGCATTGCTCTGCACCGGCACTTCTCTCTCCTTTCTTCCTGGACTGACGCTGCGGTGCGAGTCCTTACTCAGTGGGCCGCGCTGCAGTGCCAACACTCCAGAAGATTTTCGTACTGTACAAGGCAATGCGGCGCCACAAATTGTACTACGGTTTACGCTGTGGTGAACTCTTACAGTGTACTCAGACACTGTTCCGCGTTGCGGTATCGGCCTCCAAGGCACAACTCGCGCTGCGGCGCCGAGTATGAAACCTAGAAAATTTTTCTAAGTCTTTTACAAGCTTAAGACGCTGATTTCAAAATCTTATAACTTCTTCGTTATAACTCGGAACGAGGTCGTTTCAAAGCCATTTTCTTCTTTATCTTACGCACTTCTATTACCCATAGACAAAACTTTGTTTTGAATCTATTAACATGCCATTCAATTGGCTTAATCTTAACCCTTCATTCATTTTAACATTTTTAACGTTCTTCATTTGTTCGCCCGTAATTCGGTCATCCGAACTCAGAATTCATTCGTTCTTGAGTCCACAACTCACGTTTTATACGTTCTCTTACATTCTTATGAAACCCTACACGTTCGGGTTCATTTACTAACTTTCAAATTTTTGTTCTTCTTTTACAAAATTTTCGCCATAACTTCGTTATAGCATAGTTTTAATTCGTTCTTCATGAACGTTTCTAATGTTCCTAACCAAGAAATATGCATCTAACTTATACGCGATGGTTTTAAACTTGTCCATCAACAACAATTACACTACGATGGTTTTAAATTTGTCCATCAACAACGTTCTTCGTGTTCTTCGCGTTCTTCGTTCGTTCTTCATTTTAATCGATATTTTGGATTACGATTCTAATTTTTCTTGGAATTTGATGTTATAGAACATCATTCCTTACTAAATTCACCTACTCGTTCATAATATTTGTGACAACCCGAGAAATTAGACAATTTATGAAAATCTTAAATGATTGATTTAAGGTTAAATAATAGACTTAGACAAGAAATGAGTGTATGCGTTTGATGTTATTGGGATTGAATTTTGAGGATTTCAAAATTCGGTGAAGGATATAGGTGAATTATTCAGGATTAAGGATTTATGTGAATATGTATGTGTACTAAATGTGGTTAAGGGTCATGGGTTGACCATACTAATTATATATGTGTCAAACCCTAATCGTATATTAAGAACGACAACGTTCAGTTCGAAAACCCTAATGTCTAATAAGAAACTCTAGAAATTGGTTCTGGAAACCCTAGTTTCTGTTCTGGGAATCCGAAACCCTAAATTCATGATATGAATATGGTGATTAAGTTAGAAAACTCTAGCGATATGTTCAGAAACCCTAATTTCAGTATCGAGAATTTAAACCCTAATTTGGGAATCCTAATACAGAGTATTAAACCCTAATTTGGGAATCCTAATACAGAGTATTAAACCCTAAGGGTTAAAAAGTTGTGTGTAAGGAATATGAACATTATGTGATGGTTTATATTTGTTTATTATATAAACAAACAAAAGAAACTAGTGTAACCCTAATTATATATTAGGAATGAAGGATTTAATAACTTAAGGCTTAAGGAAAAAGAGAATTGTGGTATTTAGGATACATACTAATTCTAGGAGATTTATTTTATATATCTCAAATGATTAATTTTATAACCTAATTATAGCAAGTCTAATTGGGTTAAGGAAATAAGTGTGCATGAGTAAGGATTTGTGTTATAATTGAGGAAGTAAAAACCGTAATTAAATTATTTGGGTTGGATAAGAATTTAAGGTATTGGATTATATATATTTTATAGCCCAAGTGTTGGCCAATGAAATTAGTTAGAGGCCCAAGCAATACATTAATTGAGTAGCTCGAATATTGTTATTGATAAGCCGAATTGAAGGAAGGGCATGATGGACATCTGATATTAGTAAAAGTGTTGGATTATGATTGATTTACATGATCGGTGGATAGAGAAGGAAAAAGGAGGAAAGATTGAGCATGTGACTAAGATTTATTTTGGTATTTTATTTGTCTAAAGTTGGTTACCAACTCTTCCACCAACTCTCCACCAACTATCCACCAACTCCCACCTACTCCTCTTATGTGTCATCTTATTATTTTGCCCATACTTATGGACATTCCTGCAAGAAAAGCTTTAGTGGTTAGTGTGGAAGAGAAAGAGCAAGAATTAGTGGGATCTAGTAATGCTACATGGCCGGTTATGGAAGGGAAGAAAAGAGAGGGTGGCATGTAATAAATTGAGCCACAATTTGTAAAGATATGTACAAGAATGCTAGGTATCAAATGCATAAAGAAACCACCTTATTTCACCAAGATTTCAAACAATCTAAGAGATATTGCAAGATATTGGGTCAAGTGGCAAGACTAGAAATAAAAGGAAATGTCATTTATACCATTTTGTCACATTTTTTAATAAGTTGAGTGTAGATCTTGTCATGATCTTGGGTGGGTGAACTAACCCTAACCTAAAGCCTAAGAGTTTTTCAAACCCTAAATCCTAGATTGCTCAAAACCTAAACCCTAAGGGTTTGCAATAAATGGAAATTCTAGAAATAAAAGGAAAAGTCCAAAATGACCCTCTTGTATTTAATTAAATTGGAGTGCAAATCTTGCATTACCTTTGGTTGTTCACCAACCCTAAACCTAAACCTAAACCTACCTTGGCATGTGGCTTTTATATCTAGCATGCCACCTTGCAATGTATAGATACATTGTATCAATTTAAAAGACTAGAAAGAGTGAGAAAAGCTCCATTTTATTTTGCAAAACAACCAAGTCCCATCTCTCTCTATATTTCGGATCTTGGAGTGTGAAATTGTGAGAAACCAAGTTAAGATCGTGTAAAAACACATCGATAACAGATCATGCGGATCAGAAATCAAAATCAAGAGAATTATCACAAAAGGTATAAAATCCTAACTAGTTTATGTATTTGATTTTTGGTTATTTTGAACCATGAAGTTTATGATCTTGAACATGAGAACTATAGATCTACTTTTTAAATGGTGTGTTATGCTTAGATCTAACTATTTTGAGTATTAAAAGTTTAATCAAAACAAGAAAAGCAAAACAGTTTTCAAACCTTAAAGAAAAAAAAATCTAGTAGACTGCTGTCTCTAAAAGGAAACTTCCGGATTTGTTAGGGTGCTCTAAAAATTCTGGACTTGTGATATGTTGTAGTACACTAAATAATCTTTCCATAGACTCCGAAACGGACTAATTCCGACTCCGGATGAAGTAGTTATGACGTTCAGAAGAAGCATGATCAAAACTGCGAAAAACAAAATTTTTGGAGAAACCAAGCATGATATGGAAATGATCTTATCTCTCATTCTACTTTGAATTTTCGAGTATGGTCAGTTTGTGGAGCTATATATATGTGTTAGGGATAAAATTCCTTTGGAATTACTTAATTAGGTTGAATATTGAACAAGTTATGGGATTTCTCCCAAACTATTCAAAGATAAGAAAAACTGTTAGAAGGACAGTTTTTAACAGCCATTTTCGGGCTAAATTCTGGGAGCTTAACATGTCCAAATATGGATTGTCATAGATGAAAACTGTAGTTCGGAAAGATACGAACCTAACAAAATTGGCGGATCATTAATCGGAGTTATAGATTTCATTCTATTTAAGTTTTGGTAAAGGACTCCAAAACTGCCAAAGTGCAAAAAGTTGCTGCCCATATTTTTCCGGGAGCTGTTTCGGACATTTATTTAATTAAAAAAATTCCAGGCTTTTGAGAAATAAAAATATATGGTATTAAGTACCTTGTGTCCAAAAATGAGCTAATTCCGGCTTAAAACAACCAAGTTATGACCATAACAATTTTTGTGATTTTCTGACGGAAATCGCTATAACCGGAGTTCTACAACTCCGATTGCCACGAAATTTAAAATGGAGCATCACGTTAACATATATAAGGTTATTCCAAGAGATGGGAAAGTTTGGAGTTAAGCACGAGGTAGCTATTTTCTTAAGCTACGCACTAGAAATTAATTTTTGAAAAATATCAAAGGAAGTTGGAAAATTATGAAAAAAATACTTTTTTTGTGTATGAAATACATGTATATATGTTTGGCCAAAGGATTGGGAAATAATAAACTGATTTGGTATTTTTGTAAAACGGATATAGAATTCATCTTGCTGGATTGTATAATTTGTGAATCCAGTTTGCTGGATTAGAAAATCTGATGAATACAGCTTGCTAGATTGAAAAGAAGTTGACTGAATTGATGGATTGGTGAATCCAGATTGCTGAATTAGAAATTTGGTTGCTAGATTTAGAATCCAGGTTGCTGGATTAGTATTTAACTTACTAAGTGTTAGCGAATAACTTATGAAATGAAAAAGGCGAGTGTTAAATCATATAAATGTGATTCTAAGTAATTGTTAAGTGTTTAAGCAAAGTTTAACTGAACTTAAACTCGAGTATTGTCCGACTAGATCGTTGGGATGTTAGAATTGTGTCGGGTTCAACTCAGACTGCAATTGTTTGACTTGATACCAAGTCTTATGTGTTGTATAAACTGATAGGCTTATGTGCTATGTGTTTAGGTTATTCTGTGGCTATAAATATAACAGTATTATACTGTGATGATATTATTCTAATATTAGAGATCTATATTACTAATATTAGGTCTTCGGGTGAAGCGTTAAAAATTGTGTTGCGGTAATCAACGGTTCAGGCAAGTTTTCTTTTACTTAACTCTAATAAGAGTAGTTTCTTCAAGCTTATGGTTAATCATTGCTGATTGCCATGAAAATTGTACTCTGTATATCTTGCATGTATAAGTCAGGTATGAAAGGCTGATCACCTTCATTACCAGTTGGTTCAGAAATGTTTGTTCATGTATAATACTTGTTCAGTCAAAAATTTGTTCGTGCTAGTTCTCAATTATATTGATGAATTATAGCAAGCCCATTATTCATACTCTTCAATCATGATATATCGTTATATTGTTGTATATAAACTTGCTGGGCAACTTTCATGCTCACCCTTGCTATATCATGATAAAACATTGCAGATAAGGCGAATGCGTTCAGATACAGGAAAAAGATAATGCCAAGTCCGGCTTGGGATAAAATGTGCGGCTAGTTTGTAATAGTATACTTTGATAAATACTGTTGTGTGATAAATAATTTATGAATTGTGTATAAGTTAAGGTTACTCGACCTTGGGGAATAGTGTGTAATGTATTGTATAAACAATTTATGTTTATATCTTCCGCAATTAGTAAAAGAATTAGTGTACCGGATCCGAGGTGATTTGGGACCTGGATTCGGGGCTATCACAATATTCATTCGGAACACTCAAAATCCTCACGAATCTTATACTTGCTTAAGAAATTTATAAACTAAATTTCTTATTTCTTATTTCTTATTTCTTATTTTCTCATGATTTCAACCATATAAAACCATTCTCAATATCTTTTAATCCTTATTCTCATTAAGTTATGTTTTAAACATAGAAACTTAAAGAACATTATTAGAAGAACTAGGATTCAAATTACTGTTCTTCTTTAATCTCCTTCCGTCGGACAAATCGTGCATTCAAGCTAGCTTTTCCTTCCTTCGGCTCCTTCTCTTCCCCCATCCGAACTCTCTCTCTTTCTCTCTCAAAGTGTAGGATTTTAAAAATCTCATTCAAATGAGATTAAGCTTCCTATTTATAGATTTTCAAGGTTAGCGACAAAATAGTTATTTCGCCCTTAAAATCACTATTCACACCTCCTTACTATTCAAGACTTAAGGACTAAGTTAACTTAGCCTTCAAGTTTGCTTAGCCCTTAAGTTTTGTAGTTCCGTCTTTCGGTTTTCATCCGACAATTTTATAAACTGTGATTCCCGGAATCCAAATAATTTTTGATATTTCGTCTTTCCTTTACTGATTAACTTTTACGTATTCTTCGAATTTTTGAAAAACTGAAAAACACTTTTTGGCGTCAAGCGTTTTCCTTCACATTTTCCCCTAACGTAGCTAAACGAGTGAAAAGTATATAACAGTACTTTTCGTCATTTTTATTTCGTCCGATTTCTGCACGTTTTTTGAGAAAAACTTTTATCGGCTTACGTAACTTTTCACGATATATTATCATCAAATCTTTCGATGGAATGTCATTTCGATATACCGAACTCTCGAAAAGGCTTAGGTTATTCAAACCCTAACCCTTAGGTTTTATCAGGTGAATAGTGCCTATTTCGCATTTTTCCCCGAAAATATTTTGTTCCCAGAAAAATTTTATTTTCGTCTTGAAAATTCTTACTCATTCAATCTAGCTCGTAGCCAGAATCCTCCCGATTAATAATCATTCTAGGTTATAAAACTATTAATAAACACATAGCACAGAATAGTATTAATAAAAATTTATTTTATTAATAACTAATTCTTTAAACCTAAATTCTGGATAATCCAAAATTCCGGGTTGTTACACTTCATTTCTCACCAATTCACAAAAGCTTTAGAGCGATTATTATAGAGAAAAACTATAGAAAGAGGAAGAGAAGTCTGCTACCTCACTATTCCAGTATCCAGTTTTTCTAAGGTAGGGAGTATTATTTTTTCTTATCCATGAATAGAACTTCTGTTTTTCCATTTTTTATTATTCTGTTGGAATAACCGGTATACGCGGGCTACCCTATACTTGGTGAAATTCTTCTATTATTCCATTCTTTATTATTCTACTGGAACATCCTGTCTGTGCGTTTACGCCGGACCTGGTTCCATTATTTATCATTCTGTTGGAACATCATGTCTGTGCGTTTTACGCCGGACCTGGTTCCATCTTTATTATTCTGTTGGAATATCTTGTCTTTGCGTTTTACGCCGGACCTGATTCCATCTTTATTATTCTGTTGGAATATCCTGTCTGTGCGTTTTACGCCGGACCTGATTCCGTTGTTTATTATTCTGTTGGAATAACCTGTCTGTGTGGTCTATCGCATGCCTGGTGATTTCTTTTGTTATTCCATTCTTTATTATACTCAGTTGGTTAAAGTTTTGACTTCTATACTCCATGAAATTAGTAGAATATCCTTGATATTTGCGCTTCATCCAGTATCTTTTCATTGAAATATTCTTCTGAGCATTCTTAAATTTTACTCTACAAAGCAGTATCATGTTGACAATTTGGACGTTATTAGTTCCTGGATAAATTAATTCTTGAACTTGTTTTATTGAATTCTTATGTCATTGTCATCATCCTCATGTTTATATTTTGTTGAAAGTCATCTGTGGCCTATTGTGCATAGATGGACATGGAATGATTATGACCGGGAATTATTCGGTGTAATCATGACCGTAATATTACAAATGATGTAGAAAAAGTTATCATTGGCCCGTAGTGCATTGATGGACAGTTGTTGGCATGATCATGACCATTAATGAATATAAAAATATTCTTGGCCCGTAGTGCATGGATAATTGTGGTCGTGATACTAAAGAATATCATTGGCCGTAGTGCAGGGGTGATTCGATGATGTGGATTATTTATTAAGCTGAGTCCCAGCGATAAAAGTGATGAAAAACCTTTTAAATCATAAAAGATAGTAGATTTTATTCTCTACTTGACTCTTTTAATGGATTACTTGTTCCGCTGCAGTTAAACTTGATGTTTATTATATTATATCAGTTTAACACTGTTTAAGGCTAATGATAATTTATTCTGCATTATCTTAGTCATAATATTTTTTACTGGGCTAGTTGAGCTCACCCTTTTACTTTCATTGTTCTCTTCGGGAAATGAGAATGTAGCATGGACTAGTCGGGGAACGGAGTGACGGATCAGATGATAGCATTAGTAGTCCTCACTATTCAGTGAAATAGTGGAAAATAAATGTAATAATATTGAATTTGAGTTTGTATATTGTCTAGACGACAATATTTTTATTAAAACTCACAGCTTATGTTTTGTCGTACTTTACACGACAGTTGTATAATTATGTTGTATTTGTATTCTGTACCATGTATTTGACAACTCAGAATAGGTGATGTATACCTATTTTGGGGGCGTCACACAACACCTCTCATGTTGTAGCATTCCCTCAGCTATATCAGCCCTAGATTTTATTTTATTATTCTCATATTCTGTTGTCTTCATTAATGATGCCATTGCTTCATCATGTTCATCAATTCTCATTCATTGTCCAGCTACTTGATCTTCATCTTCCTAAGCTTATAGTAGTTGTTGATCATGAAGCAATTCTTCATCCTCTGCATCACTAGCTATAAATGACTCAATTTGTGGTGGATTGTTTGCTAACACCATTTCTTTAGCATTGGAATTAGCCATCTATAAAAGAAAACTCCTTTAATACTGGTATAGAAATTTATACAACATAATTTTTTTTTAATGTTATATTTTATGTGTACTTTAAAATTTTTACGGACTCGAAGACTATATACTAAGATTTCTCTTCCTTATATTTATAGCCTTGAGGCTTTGATACCAAACTTGTAACGCCCCCATATCTATACTCCCATGGTATCTGATATGGTACTTACAACGAATCAATATAATGCATTTAAATATATACACCCAAGGATCTGATTATAAGCTTATATTAAATTGAGGGACTATCAGCTATAATTCCCATAGATCCAAGGTTCACAGTATCCCATAATAGATGAAAATTCTCAAGAGAACTAATATTGTGTTTGGATACCCTCACTTGGATATATGAACTGTGTCTGTGAATAGATTATATCTATCCAAAATTTAGAGTACCGGTAATAACATGAACAGTCCATATTACTAATACCCTCCCACAGATGTATAGTCTATGATATGCGAATTTATATTATCGTATCGATAGTAACTATCTATCTGAAATCTAGAGTATCAATAACAACATGAACAGTCAATGCTATTAATACCTTCACTCAGATAAATAGTTCCCAAGGATCTTAA